>PVJD01019070.1:0-12723 GCA_004026545.1 Mormoops blainvillei | reverse complement strand
CACAAATCACAGCAGCTTGTCCTGGTTTTAAGCACTAGCTGCTGGCTGTTGAGGGGGATATAACTCCCAGGCACTGCTGGCTCCCCCTGCTGACCAGGTGGCTCCAGTGCATGGAGGTACTGCCCCAGCAGTAAAGCAGATAGAAGCTGGGGGAAGCTGGGAGATACAGAGCTAGTTAAAGGATCTGGGCAGCCACAGATGGCATCCATCACAGCAGGGGTGCTAGATTGTTCTCTTTTTTTAAAGTTTTATTTATGTATATAGTTTTAAGATTTTATTTATTTACTTTTAGAGAGAGGAAAAGGGAGGGAGGGAAAGATCGATGTGTGCGAGATACATGGATCTATAGTCTCGTGCTCACTCCCAACTGAGGACGTGGCCCACAACCCAGGCATGTGCCCTGTCTGGGAATCAAAACGGTGACCTTGGTTTGCAGGCCAGTGCTCAGTCCACTGAGCCGCACCAGCCAGGGCTCGGTTTTTCCATTAATTCGAAACTATCTCAACTCTGTACCCTGCACACACAGAGAGGCTGAGGTTCCAGCCTGTCAGCTAGGAAATGGTCACTGTCTGGCTGAGTGAGGTTCATCTCCCGACAGTACCTGTATGCTCACATGGAGCCCAGCTCACCTCACTGGTTGTGCATCCCTTACCTCCTCTCTGCTGTCTAAACCAAGGAATAATTCCAACGACCTAGTTCAGTTTCAACGAGAGTGAAGAAATCACATATGATTATAGACCTAGGTGGTAATGCCTTCGGGAAACCTTCGCTGAGGCTGAGACCTCAGCATTGCTTGAAGGCTGCCAGAAAGCAGCCCCCTTTCATTCACCTGGATCCTGAAGAGCCGAGCTCCATTGCAGACATGCTTATTCAAGAACATAATAGCACCTTGGGAGGACCTAGACATCCGAGGAAACTGCCTGGGTGGAGGGTAACAGCGGGGAGGAGGACGCCTGGGCTTTGAGTTGGAAATCTTAGCCTTCGATGGGAGGAGGGATGGAGAGGCAGCCAAAGCGAGAAAGGATGTGGCAAACAGGCGTCATTACGTTTTCTTTCACCACCAACTCCCAGAACGCAGCGCCCGCAGTGGCCGGCGTGGTCTTCGTCCCTGGCTGGGCCTCCCCGGGGACTGAACTGGCCTCCAGACCTCCCTACTATGCGAACCGGGCCTCCGGGAATCCGCCCGCCACCGCGCACCCGGGGAAGCCCCTCCACCTCACGCGGAGCTCTCACCCCAAGATCATTTTCTCCCTCCTCCTCCAATTCCTCCGAGCCCAGGTCCGACATGACTTCTCCTCAGCCTTGATCCCGGACGCCGCTGTAGCGTCTCCAGTCTGTACTTAGCAGCGCTCACCGCGGCGTCTGCCGTCACCATGGAGACGCGGCCAGCCCCGCCTACCCTCCCCCCAAAAGAGGGCAGTGGAATGGGAAGGCGGGAGGAGGAGCCACAGGCAGCCTCCGTGTGCTGTCATAGCAACGAGATGCATTGGCCAATCGCCGCCCGGGACGGGAGGGGGCGTGGCCTTGGGTGGAATTGGTACCTTCAGGCTCTCTATCCCCGCGCCACATAGCTGACCCCCGGAATCCTCTCAGTCGGCTGCTGGGTGATGCGGCAACGAGGAGCCACCTTTGGATCAGGCCCCTGAAGAGGAGGGGCGCAGGAGGCGCGTCAGGCCACCTCTAGAGAGTACCTCACCCCGGCCTGGTTCTGGGCGCTGCCCCTTCCGACCCCGCCTCTCGGCTTCTCGGGGGCCCCTGCTGGCTTGTCCTCTCCTCCTCACCTTTCTAGGTTCTTCCGCCCCTCGGAGATGTATCCTCCAAGATCTTTCCTCGTGTTTGTAAACATCTCCTCCTGACGCTAGGAGGCAGCTCTGACCTCTTAGCAGATGCGCGTCCACACGCATACACACTCTACACACGCACATACACGTGTACATTCACACACATGCACATTCACACTCCCACTCACTCGCTAATGAGCCCTCTTCCTGTCATCTGACAGTCTCCTCCAGACATCTGACACTTTGCCTGCCCAGGGCCCGTCACGACCTCTATCCGAGCTCCTCTTTCATGACCCGATCTAGGCCTTCTTACTCGCCCTGTAAACTCTTGGCAATAGCCTCTAATTTTCCCTCTCTGCCTCCAGCCTCTGGCCCTCCCTAGCCACATCCCACTCCTCTGCAACTCAGAAACCCAAATGCAGGCCAGTCTCTCTCGCTGAAATTCAACTTCTCCGTGTTCAAGGCCCAAGCCATCTTCTTAGCCTCGTGACCCGCCATCCCCTTCCTATACTTGTTATGTACTTCACACCAAACCAAACCACAGGCACTTCCTCCAGACGCACCCTTCACGTCCCAATTTCTATGCCTTTGCCTACGCCATACCCTCTCCCTGAAATGCTTCCTTCTCCCAGCTCCATCTTTGAAGAAACAGCCGTTTTTCAAAGACTAGCTACGGGGCCACTTTCCCCCGAAAGCACCAAATTCATAAGGGCACCCTCAGGGAGAGGGGAATGGGACTTGGAGAAGGAGGAAGGACTTCGACTTTGTATCATCCATCTGTCATCCATCCACCTATTTTAAAGGTCTGAGGTTGACAAAATGCAAATCTGAATTTTATGTGGTGAGTTTGTTTTATGAGTATATAGTAAGCGTATTTTTCAGTATTTTTAATTTTGCACTTTAAATATATGAAACCTCCTTCCTTCGGCTTCTATCAATCCTTCGAGTTAGATGTGCGTACTGTCTCTCTCTTAACTCCCACAGTACCTCGAATCGTCTTTATCGCACACAAATTCTGTCTCATGTAACAGTCATCTAGGTGGTTATCATCTGATTTCTGCTACTCGGAAGCCATGCCACCCTTATCTTCCTCTCCCCACAGCACCTTGAAAAGTGTTTTCACACAGTAGACGCTCAACCAAGCCAGTGAAATCCACTCCATGTGGGCTTTTAGATCCCTAGTGAGACGAAAATATGGTTGAGGTTTTCTTGTAATCTGTTTTACTTCAAAGAATCTTTTCGTGTGTGGAAATAAACAAAGACCATCCAAATAAGAACAAGCAATGACTATGTATTCAGAGCTTGCTATAGCAAGGGAGTCAGCCATTATCATTCGCGTTTGGCAGAGACTCCAAGGTAGGCAGAGAAATGGGAAAACTTTATAGTGGGAAAAAAGCAAGGCTCCGGGTGTGCTCTGACTGGAAGCTGCTGGCCCTGGGGAAGTGGCAGGAAAGCTAACTAGAAGCAGGGTGTCTTAGATGATGGGTTAGCGTGCAAAGTCAGCTTTCTCTCATTGGTTCTAAGTTGAAAGCGTGGACAAAAATTAGAAAAAAAAAACAACTCAGTTATTTCTCAAGTCCTGGCTACTTGAAGCCAACTGTAAACATCAAAAATTTAGTCTTTCTTGAGGGGAAAAGTGAGGAGTTTGAAATAGTAGATCATTATTTTCTTCTTTAAACCTGGCAGTTGCCACATTTACTACAATTGAGCACGTCTATAATAAAACATCACACGTACTTTAAGTGTTAGAAATCTGGGATGGTAATCAAGAATATACAAATAAATGTTAGCTTTTTGCACATAAAAATGTGAAAATTTTAACATTTAAATTTTAAATGCACTGGTATGTTTTAAGAGTTTGATATGAATTATCTCGTTAAATCCTCGTGGTCATTACCCCATTGTACAG
Source organism: Mormoops blainvillei (assembly GCA_004026545.1). Classification (NCBI taxonomy): domain Eukaryota; kingdom Metazoa; phylum Chordata; class Mammalia; order Chiroptera; family Mormoopidae; genus Mormoops; species Mormoops blainvillei. The sequence goes on along the minus strand of PVJD01019070.1, from coordinate 9,033 downwards.
TCAAGGAAAGGGAACCACGGAGAAATAAAGTCGTTGCTTAAGATCATCCAGCCAGTACCACTCACACCAAGTCTTCTGACTCAAGAGCCATTACCGTTAATCACTGCCCTCTACTGCCTCCCAGACCTCTGATTTAAAGGAATAACTCTGGTTTTCTGCGAGGGACCGTAACCATCTACCAAGCAGAGAAGCACTGGCTCAGTGAGCGTTAGACTGAGAAAACAGAAAGTGGCTTAAGCAAACCCTGTCCTGAATCATCCCCAACAGCTGGGTGCCCGCCATAGTGCTAGGGAACCCTAAAATTTACAATTTACGGCACATGCGACTTCGTGAGAGTTCCTTCCAGAAAATCTTCCAATACAGCGATTTCGCCACACTCCAGGTTTCGCAGGTGTCCAAATAAGGCAAAGACGGCCTGAACGACAGGACTGCCTCCCCGCTTCCAGCGGCAGCCAGTGGACAAAATCGAAACTCCTCCTTCCAGAAGGTGGCTGAGGCCCAGCTCAGGTCAGGCACAGAGCCTCACCTGCTCTCTTCCTCTGGAGACTTGAGGAGTCCTACCTAGGAAGACCAGGCCAAGTCGATTCCTGGTACCCCATACTCCCTGACCCTCTCACCCCTGCCCGGGTCACTTGGTGATCATAGAAGCAGCGCTTTCAAGCGCAGAAGGCCCTCAAAACACTTAACGCATCTTCTTCCTTTCTAACCTGAATGAGAGGCAAAAACGGAAGAACACCCTTTTCTATCTCTTAAGGACCTTGTCGTGAAGGCACTTCCCATAACCCACCAGCAGGGGCGTCCCATAATCCACGGGCCAGGGTCTCCCATCATCCCCCAGCCGATCTTTCCCATCATGCCCCAGGAGAGATTTCCCATCATGCCCCGGGAGGGATTTCCCATCATGCCCCGGGAGGGATTTCCCATCATGCCCAGCAGGGCTCTGGGCAGATGCCGCCCTTGGTAGAGAAAGGCAAGTCGAGGCCGCGCGCCCTCGGGTGAGTGCGGAGGATGAGCGCCCACGGTTCCGCCAAGCTCCGGTCTCCCCAGTAAGAAACTCTCTTGTGACCTTTCTTACATATAAGTGAGAGATACCCCCCTCCCCGGTTTACCTCCCTCCCCGGTTTACTCCCCTCCCCGGTTTACTCCCCTCCCCGGTTTACCTCCCTCCCCCGCCAAGTGAAAGAGGAGTGAGTAAAGAAACGCGGGTCCTGCGGCCTATGGTCCGTCTCCACGGAGGCGCGGGCACCTTCTGCTTCCCCATGGGATTGCCGCAGGCGAGAGGAGGCGATTTGGAAACCCTCGTGGGGTCCCCTTCCTATCTTCCACGCCTTTATGACCTACCTCTGAGCTGGGGGCCTGCCAGTTGCAACGGCGACCGCCGAAGTCCCATACCCTTTCTTCTGGGCTACCCAGGACAACGCCGAGACAAGGCCTTAGGAACTGAGGGGAACCAGAAGCATGCAAACAGGCTGTTTTGTTTTTTATTTAAATGTCTAGCAACTGCTCAGATAAAAAGCGGGGCCTTTCAGCAAAATGAACCCAGGCCCGTCCTAACTATGGAAATGTGAGGTTATAAAAATATTTGTATTGCAAGTTTATTATATTTGCACTTAAATAAGCATGCACATATAGATATAGGTGTATATACAGATAGATATAAACAAGACGGGAACTGCAACTTATTTTTTAAAAATAGAGTTTTTTATGGCATTTAGTGGTTAGGAGTCAGACCCAGGGTTGGAATCCTAGCCCTGTTTACTTTCTGAAACCAACCTACCCATCTGTAAGACGGGGACAGTAGTGAACCTGCCCTCTTGGGGCTGTCGTGAGGCCTAAGTAAGATACTTACAATGAGCGTAGCCCACTGCCCAGCACACAGGAAAGCACTTAGTAAATGTTAGTTAGCTATTATTATTATTAATGGTACTGTTGTCACTTACAGAGTAAGCTAAGCACCTTTCGTCTCTCAGCAGGTCTTTGGGATGCTTTTGACAACAGTTTTGACTCATTTTCAATCATCATTTCTCCCCGATAAGGATCAAACTGCCAAAGCTGGTTCAGCCAGGTAATTGTGACAATCAGAAGTTAGCCTGTGATGACCAGATTCTACACTAATATATATGAGGGCGGGAAGACACTGAATTTTCCAGCAATGTATCCACATGCAGATTCTTAAGTGTAAATAGTTTAACTGTTCGAGGTTATGGCTCCTGTAAAAGTGGCGGCCAACAAAGAGGAAATAACCGGATACGCATGTACACACCTTACCTGAGTTACTCAGTTTATGGGAGGACATTGAGAATGCTGTCACCTGGAGAGGAAACAGATTCCTTAGTGCCTAGAAAGACGGACTATTCAGGAATGCGTCACGCGGGTAGGGCGGACGGTCTGTGGAGTCAGCCAGGGCGCAGTGAACTGTTGTGAAACTGACCGGATTCCCATTTCATGTTGGGCGACCGCTGTCTCCGCTCCCCTCCCCCACCACATAGCTCAGAGCCCGGCCTATAATAAGTGCTTAATCAACATGTACTTATGAAATTGAATGTTAGGTACCGTTGTATCACAGAGCTGGACTTTATGCAACCTTTGGGAAAGGGGAAAAAAGCAAAGTAAATCAATATTTAATTTTTTTAATTTTTTTAATTCTTCTTAAGTCAGATTCCATTTTCCAGGGGCTGTCTCAGTACATCAGTTAAATAATTACAAGTGGGTGTGCTATGTCCCTAGGTCAGATTCTAAGAGGATGAGGGCGCTCTGAGGAAATGAGAAAAAAATTACCTTTTGGGGGCAAATTCAACATTAATCCATGCTGATAAAAAAAATTAGCTGAATTGTGATACCTATGGCTACAGATCAGCCTCTCATTCTCAAATGGTTGTCACTCTTCCCTAGCAGTGGGTATGTAGGGTGGGTTCTACTGTTGATACCGCAGATGGCCTTGCTCTGGCCCATGTGGTGGTGGGAGACCCCATGGTACGAGGGGCTGCACCTTCCAGGGCCTAAGGATGGGTCGGGCTCTCCAAACAAAGGACAGGGGAGGAGGCTGCAAGTTGAGTGGCGTGTGCTCTCTTCTCTCAGAGTAAGGCTTGCCCTGCCCGGCTTGCGGGAGGGTCCTGAGGACCACATAAGATAACGAGGGTTAAAATGCTCTGAAAATCTCAAATGCTGCCTAAACATAATGTGTATATTTAACTCGGGTTTTAAGTCATTGATTATATAATATTTGATGTATACAGAAAAATACATGTTCTCTTCTGTCAGTAATATAGCAAAGTAATGCAATGGAACACCTGTGAATCTCTCCCAAAAATGAAGGAAGGAAGGAAGGAAGGAAGGAAGGAAGGAAGGAAGGAAATAGAATTACTGTGAACATCTGAGTGCATAGATCTTTGTCCTTGTCTCAAATCCAACTCTAGAATTCAGTTAGATAAACTGAAGAGTTACTGGGCCGGGGAGAGGAGCATTAAGACCTAATACGTATTACCACATTGCCTCCTAACAGGGCCGGCCCAGGCCTACTCTCTCCAGCACAGTGAGTGATCCCCGCTGCTCCCTTGCCTGCTGTAAGTAGTTTTCTTTCTTTGCTAATTCGAGGGGCTGAACAGCGTCTCATGGTACCTTTACTTTGTACCTCCTTGGTTATTTGTGAGGATAAGCCCTTTTCCCCCAAAGGCTTATTCTCTGTCTACATTAACTACTGTTAGATATTTAGATCATTTTTCTGCAGGACACCCTCATCTGAGTATGGTGTTCCTTCTTTCTGGAGTGTGATTCTCGTGTTTCTCTTCCTGTAAACAATTCGTCACCTTTTCTATCTTACCCAGATGTAAACTCCTTGGGGACACCTTTCCCAACTGCTTCAAGCCCCTTCTGACCATCCCTCCGGGTGTGCTTCCGTTAGACTCCCTGCACAGTTGTGACGTGTTTCCGGGTCAGCCTCTCTAAGTGTCCTCAGGGCCTTGACCCCCACAGTCCAGCACAGAGCCTGACCCATAGTCCTGGCTCAGATTATTAAAATTACTAAATGCCATTGGCAACTTGGGAAATACAGTAAAGTATAAAGAACATGAAGATATGACCAGTAACCTCGACTCCCAGAGACGGCCGCTGCCGGCCTTCTAGTGTGAGTTCTTTGGAATCTAAGCTTTTCAAGTGCATATAAGGTCTGTCTGGAAAAAGTCCAGCCACTGATAATATAATGAGAACAGCTTGCGTGACATTGATGTAACCTGGCAGCCAAGGAGAGTGGACTGGAATGCACATGCATGAACAATGACGACTTCACTGTACTAGTCACATGGCAGTAGGTGCCAGTGAGTAAACATGTGTACTGTGTGGCCGTCACATTCAAAATGACTGAGCAAGTAGAGCAATGAATCTGCATGAAATTTTGTGTTAAGCTTGAACATTCCTCCATGGAAACTATTCGGACGATTCAGAAGGCTGCAGCTATGGGCAACCGGTGATTGGCAGCTTCAGCACAACAACATGCCTGCTCATGCATCCCATCCCGTGCAAAACATCAAATCAGCACCCCCTACAGCCCAGATTTGGTGCCCTGCAACTTCAAGCTTTTCCCAAAATTAAAATCACCTTTGAAAAGGGAAGGATTTCAGACGTTGATGAGATTCAGGACAGGGCAGCTGATGGCGATTGGAAGAAAACTTTATGAGGTTCCAAACCGTGTGAGATCCCAAGGTGCCTACTTTGAAGAGGACAGAGGCATCTGTCCATGTTTCTTGCATCTTATATTTTCTGAAGAAAATATAAGTACTTCAAACAAGTACCATGTTTCTTGCATCTTATATTTTCTGAAGAAAATATCTCTGTCATAGTACATGGCTGGATACTTTCTGGACAGACCTTGTATATATATTTGTACTTTATTTCATTTACCGCCTGCCATGATCATCGACCATTATGTGGTAAAGATGTCAAAACTTCTTCAAAAATGCTTTAAAAGATTAAATAATATTTCACCTTAAGGATATACTAGATTTATCTTGACTCAGTCAAGAATCAATAAAAGAATGAGTGGAAATGTTTAATACAAGTCTGAAGGAGTTACGGGCATTACTGAAGGATCTTGTGCTCCATTGTGTTATTAAGAAAATACCATTTCAGGTCTCTTTTCTGGGCACCTCATCATCCCTACTCTGAGATGATCATCAAAAGCCCTTCCCCAACACTGGGTGCTGGCCTCTCCTCCTCTGCCTCTGACAAGGCTAGCTTGTCTGTATGTCTTTCTCTCCTGCCCAGAGAATCCGGCTCCTAGGACAAGCCTCCGAGCAGTTACAGACCAAATACAGCAGTCAGGAGAGCCGGGCACGTCATTTCCCTCTCCCTGTACAAAGACGAGAGCCAGGAAGACTTTAAACCAGGCTGTAGTGTGAGGTTTCCTGGGACCGGCATCCGCACCCTCTGAGCACTGAGACCTGGCACTGAAAAGACCCGGGCAGGGACCCACTTTGGGCCGTGCCAGGCCCCTGGCCGCCGCCTCCAGGCAGAGCTGGAACCCGTCAGCTGAGTGTTACTTATTTATAGCACAGGGTACGGGGTCTCAGTGCAGGGACCCTAAACGTTTCCTGTTGAACAAGAATGGAAATGTAAAAACAGGCGTTTATTAAGTCAGATCACTTAGGAGAAAGTTATCTCACTTTACTAGTTCACACCTTTGATTAGTCCCCTTAGTCCAGTCAAAAGATTGTTTCATAAAAATTACAATAGCCTCAAAATACATAATTTTTTTCTAAAAGTTTTTAAATCGTTAACACTAGAAAATTTATAACATGTTAGGGCTTTGGGGGGATTTTTAGGTTATGTGGCTCGAGGTTCTCTAGTTTTGTATCAATTAGAGCATGAGCTCCCTGAGAATGGCACCTGTCCTACTCGCCTTTGTAACGAGCACAGTGCCTTACAGATCAAAGCACTCAGGGACCCTACACTGAAGAGAAGAAACTGAGACACAAGGAGGTTAAGGAGTATTGCCCATGTGACACATCTAGTAAGGGTTAGTGTGGGCACAGCAGGGGCTGTGGTGTTGCCCTGCTCTCGAGGGAGGGCGTGGACACTGGCGGCCGGACTCCACTCTGATAGTCCTCAGTTGCGGTGGCAGTGTCATGTCCCCACCCAGGTACTCCTGAGTTTGCCAGCGGGCTATCTGGGAAGTAATCCATAGGAACTTTGTAGGCATGTTTGGTTTAAAAATCTCTATTAACTTCATGCCATGTAACCAAACTTAAACAGGATTTATGTGAAAGATGAGGGGCAGAAAACCAAACTCCATTTTTAGAAGAAAATGGGCAAATCGCCAAAACGAGTTGCTGAAAGGAACTCTGTAGTTCTCCGTTATGCCCAGCACCCAACATCTGTCCTAGAACCATTCCGCATTCAGGCTGCTGTGCTGTTGCTTCCCCAGAACTAGAGTAGCAGGAGTCCGTGCGCTGGCCCGCCCCGAAGCGCTCTGGGACTGGGTGTTCCGCAATGGAGGTGTATGGAGTGTCTCCAAGGTGCCAGGCTAGACTCCAGGTGATGAGGATTCACTGATGGACGAGACTGGTGAAAAACCCCTGTCCCGCTGGAGCCCACATCCTAACACCTGACTTCTTCCACCCTCACATCAGCCCCCAGAAGTCACAGTAGGGAAACTGGTGCCGGGGAGAGTCAAGTTGGGGTGGAATCAAGATCTGAAGGAGCATCCTCAGATTCCGCATCCCCAACCTGTCTCTCCCAGGCCGCTGCACACTGTGGGATCACGACTAGTGTTCGAAAAGACGATCTTGAGTGACAGTAAAGGAAAAATGTCATAGCCAATAAGTTGCACTTATTATGGAGTTACAGAAGTCTACTTTTAGAAAGGATTTCAGTTATAAGAACTAAAAATGAACGCTTTCGACCATAGGGTTAAACAAGAAGTGAATTAGAAAACAGCCACTTGGAGGAGCCCAGAGCCAGGCCTCCTATGGGCCTCCCTGTGGCCCAGTGAGCGCTGAGGTCTCCAGCGTAGGCTTGAGGGGAACCGGCTCAGAGCACTGTCTCTCCCCCCGCCCCATGGTTGGGGTAAATGCAGCTGACTGAGCAGAGCCGTGCCCTGCAAGGCCAGCTTCCCCAGACTCCATGTTGGTGGGAAGAGATGGGCACCCTGGTGAGAGGGCCACTAAGGTTCCGTAAAGAGAACAGAAGTGGCTGCTGTCACAGCCCACCGGGCTGTTAGCATACTGTTTAAAATAAAAATACCTTCTCTGTGGAAATCATCAAATACAGGCCCAGGGGGCGCTTTAAAGCACAGCCCCTCGATTGAAGCCGCACGTTTTACCAAACCATGCCTGGGCTGCAGACCTCCTAAAAATGTCCCAACTTGCTTGGCACATCTATCTGTACTAGCCCAGGTGAGAGAGTGACTTCCTACTTCCACATTCCTGACTTGATACCACCTGTGAGCTGAAAATGAGGGGGAAATTAACGGCAGACAGGCTCAGGCAACACGAGAGCCCTGAGGGGAGCGGGGCAGCCGGGGATGGGACCCCCCATTTAGTGCAGTGGCCACGTGCAGCCTTGGCCATTGGGCTCTAGTTACCCCCAGAGGCCCTCTGGCCTTTCTCAGCCACTGCGCCCTTGCCACACATACTGTAGAAAGACCTCTGCAAGGAACGTGGCCAAGGGTCCAAAGCAATGAAATTTCCTCCTAAACAGGCAGTTTGCCACGCCCCCCTCTGCCCCCCCATGTAAATGCACAGTTGCCTCCAAATGATTCCAGGACACTGTCAGAGCTCCTCTTGCAATGTGCGTCCCTAACGCAGGTATCAGAGGGTCTAGATCCTCCCACTCACAAGCCATTACCCAAGCCACAGTCTCTTTTTTTACATCAATTTTTATTTTATTTGAAAATACACGCCTGTAGCTTTAAATCAGATGGTACCGAAAGGCACAGCTTCATCCCTTCTGCTGCTCATCTCATAGTCTCATAGCCGAGAGGCAACTGCTTCCCACTCAGCCTTTCCTCAGGGCTGCCCCTCCTCTATCCTAAAGACAAGGACACTGACTGTTCTGTCCAGTGTAGACCTCTTGTTTTGGAGGTTAGGTCTAGCTCTCTGATGTCCCCTCCCACTCTCCCTGACCCGGTGAGACCAATAGGTACAGCCCCCGAGGATGACTCTGTAATGTTGTTCAATGCTAATGCCTGGGCCTTCCCCGTCCAGGACAAGAACCTCTGGGGGAGATGAGCTTTAATAGATTTATAGACAAGTGAATCAAGAAGTCCGCAACCGGAGGGGCTGGCGCTGGGACAGCTCCTCTCTGGGCTCCTGCAGGACTGGCAGGCTAGCTCCTCGATGCCAGCCGGGGCGACCACTCCTGGGCATCTAGACTCTTGTCTGCCTGGGACACGAGCCGTGCTTCTTAGTGAGGGCTCTTCATTCCACTCGTCATCAACGTTAGTCATTACACAGAGATCTCCTGTGCTCACCGTCAGCAAGGCTAGAATTCTTACCTTTCGATCAGTGGAGATAAAACCAAGCTTCTCTTCTCCATGCTAGGCAAACAGGTTCTGACTTTTACCTTTCCTTATCTCTCAAGTAATGGTTAATATGTTTATGCTTTCCAAGCCTGAGGCGTTTTCTTGGCTCTGGATGAAGTCCAGTGTCCTCAAAGCACCTTCAGGGAGACCGCACCCAGCTAGGCAGGGCCTACCCTTGGGCCCACTGGGGCCTTCCCAGGGAACATCTGCTCCTCACCTGGACAGCCTTCCTGCCACACCTCATGGTTTCCCTGGAGAGACTGAGCTCCTGGACAGGAGGTCCTACTCTAAAAATCTCACTCCTTACAAGCCCAGTTGCTGGCCCAGGGCTTGCTTTGCCTATAAAAGGTTCTCATTCGAGTGCCTCTTGCAGGAATGACCAAACCTTCCAGTAGGTGTCAGAGTTGCCTCTTTCTTAAGACCAGGGAAAAGGAGTGACTCCACTGCCAACTGGGGGGATGGCGAAAGCTCTCCCTTCACATTGGGTCTGTCCACTGGTTTGTCCCCTCTGAGCACCC
>PVJD01019069.1:0-12689 GCA_004026545.1 Mormoops blainvillei | reverse complement strand
TAATGGATTCAATGTGTGTGTCCCCCAGATTTTATATTTTGAAATATTAACTCCCCACAAAGGAATGATATTAGGAGATGGGGCCTTTGGGAGGTGTTGAGCTTGCAAGGGTGGAGTCCTCATGAATGGGACCGTGCCCTACAGAGACCCCAGAGAGCTCCCTGTCCGTTCTGCCATGGGAAGGTGCAGTGAAACAGTGCCTCTGACGTAGGCTGTGGGCCCTCCTTACGACACACTGAATCTGCTGGAGACTTGACCTCGTACTTTCAGCCTCCAGGATCTTGAGAAATAAATTTCTCTTGTTTATAAACCACCCTGTCTGTGGTATTTTTTATTATAGTAGCTTGAATGAACTAAGATCATACTACAACATCAAAACTCAGTGCTCGTCATAGTTAAGTCTCCACCCAAGCTCAGGCTCTGACTTTTTTTCTAACTGTATCTACTGCAGACTATCAGACTTCACACGCCTGCTGGTCTTTTGTTGGACTCTGTGTCACCTTTGAAGAAAGGTTGACCTGTAGCTTTATTGTTTATCTTCTTTAATCCTTTAAAGGCTGAGTCCATGCTCGTATTTTAGATCAGATATTGTTGTCCAAACTGGGCTGAAAGATTAATATCGATTATGTCTTCATGTGGTCAAAGTATTTTAATGTGAATGTGGCCTCTCTTTTGGGTTCTGAGCAATATAGTATAACCCAGTAAGATTGTATGGGACATAGAAGTGCATTGTTGCTTCCAAAAAACTCTGTGCTGTATGCCTTGTATTCTTCTCTTATCATTACAGAGAAAGAAAAAAAAAAACTGAACACTTATATTCAGCAAGCCAGTAATGTAGACACCGTGGTCTACTTTCCTTTGAGTATCTGAGATCAATCATTTTTATCAACAATTAAAATAGTGCCTACAAAAAATATGGAAAGGTGAGCCTCCTTATTTTCATTTCTCTTAAGATAGGACAGCAAGGGTGACTACCACAGGCTTTTGAGTCATTGCTGATCTTGATAAAATTTAAATAGCTCCTACAGGGGTAGGGCCACCTTTCGTCGAGTGCTTGCTACATGCCTGGCTCTGCCTGAAGGGCTTCACATGTTAAGACAGCAGTCCTGTGAGGAGGTTGGGACTCGGATTCGGTGACTTGTCCAGGTCACAGAGCTTGCAGGTGGAGAGGCTGGGATAGGAACTTCAGCTCTGAGCCTCCAAATAAGATGCCGTCTTCTCAGCGATCACACTGGAATATTTGGTGGCTTCTCACACGCAGGCACAAGGAGGCGGTTTCTGAGAGTGGCAGGTGGCAACATTTTCCTTGTGTGCCTGGAATTTAACCCAATGACCCTTAGAAATATTTGCCTTGACTCCATTTTTTTTTTTTAGAAAATTGCAGAGAAAATAGGAAAGTGATAGAGAAAACTAACTATTAAATTGGGAAGAGGAATAAAGAGGAGATGGAGAGGAGTGGTGACATTTCCACATTTCTTTATTTTGGTCACATTTAAAATGACACATTAAATTTTCTGTGAAACGTGAATGATTTAACTATAGCACTTAAAACTAATGAGCCAAGAGGCTATCTAGTCAGTGAATGTGTGTAAGACAAATAAGTCTAAAACCACAGTGAACATTTTGGGAGATTGATTTTGCTACAGTAAAATGGGCTTGCTCCTCTCATGAAGCCCCTAGTCTGTCCCGAAAGCGGAATCAATGTGACCCACACTAAAAGATTTGCTTTTGACTCACAGAATGGTCAAATGAAGCCAAGAAGTAAAAGCCATTAATATAAACATAAAAATTGTACAGGTATAGGCTTATGTAAAAAGCATCCAGTCCTACACAGTGAGAACCGGTAAATTTTACCTCTGAGTTGCTAGGCAGATCCTGGTGGTAGTCACTGTATATTTAACTGAGCATGCACTTGTGCCTGTGCGCAGTCATAGATGTGCCTTCGCTTGGATCTGAACTGTCTATAATCCAAACAAAGATGTAAGATATGTTGAAGCTCAGAACTGTGGGGAAGCCTTGAGCTCCTCTGAGCTGATCATAATCCAAGGCTGAACACATTCTATGGAAGGAATTAAGTGGTTTGTTAGTAGTCATTCTAAGTAGCATCTGGAATGGTCATGTGGTAGAGTCTTTGGGCTGTTCCTCCATATCCGCTTTCTCCTTTTCTTGATTCCCTGATGGACTACATTTCCCAGCTTCCCTTGCAGTTATGTAGGTCCCTGTGAGTGAGTTTTAGCCAATGGGATGTGAGTAAAGATGATAATAAGTACGGTTCTGGGCCACAGTTTTTAAGAAGTGGGTGTTTACAACCCACGTCCTCTCCTTTTTGCTAAATGTATCTGTATTAGGAGGAGGTCCTAGAGGATGGTGAACGGAAATATGGAAGGAGCGTGAGCTTCTGAGTCACCAGGTGGAGATGAATCATTCATCAACCAGGACTATTCCCCTCAGACAGTTAAGTGGGCATTGACCAGGGTACAACATACTTATATTGCATTAAGCCACTGAGATTTGGGGACTATTTAAAATTTAGTTTGATCATAACCAAGCTACTCGAAATGTAGTTCACATTAGTGCTGAGTCGCGAATAATTTACTATTCAACAAGAAGCTTAGAAATTTGAGATTAGATATTAAGAAGCTTTGATAACAAATTGACACTGCCATTGCATCTAGACATGGGATGAGTGGATTCATCTTGTTGAACAGTGAGTAACCAGTTTGAGTACTGATGAAATTGTGTGGTGAGTTGCCTATGGCTCAAGCAACATACAAGTTTTGGGTAGTGAGTGAGATCACAAATTGTTTTTCAAATATTGGAAAGAAAAAAGTAAAAAACCTCATTCTTCACCACAGTGGTGTGAAAAGCTCTAGTCTAGCGTACCACAATGAATACAAGCTCCAACCAAACTCCAGCAGGTCACCCCAGCGCTCTGTCTCGTTAACTGCATGAGCCATCTATCGTTAGAAAGCCTGCAAATCCTACCTACAAAATAGTTATTGCACATATATTTTCCCTGTCCCATGTCCCCGCCTTAACTTAGGCCTCAGCCTCTCTCACATGGGGTATCGCTGATGACCTCCCTCCTTCTTCCACTCCTAACACAGCCTCCCAGGCCGTCACCAGACTGATCTCCTTAAATGACTGACCAGTGCATGTCCTGCTTGTAAACTTTCCATAGCTTCCATTGCTTCTAAAATAACTTTGATTTAAGATCAGACATTAGTTAAAATTTTAGTTTTATCAGTTGCTGCTTTCTCTGTTGCCAACTTTTTTCAAGTGATTGTTGAAATTTCATAAATGTGTGGTGTCGAATTTTGTCTCTGTGTGTGTGCTTGTCTCTGCCTAGAATCTCTTCTTTCCTTCCCTCTAAAACTCGATGGAAAAGAATTATCATTCTTTAAAACCACCTGAAATACCTCAAGTAATTTCAGGGTAATTTCTCTCAAGTAGAATTAAGTACTCTTTGTACTACTCTTATATCGCATAGACTTTTCCACTATTTCACTTGTTGTTTAGTACTTAGTTTAATTATTTTTTATCCCACCCTACTAGGCTTTATAACTATGGTGCTACACATGGGGCCCGGCTCACAGAAGGACATCTGTAAATGTTGAATAATTAAGTGAATAAATGCTGTAATAAGTAACTTATTAAGTAACTGCCCTTTGCCCTCACTCTTGCTATTTAAAAGTTGTGTCAGCCTGCCTGACATCAGCTTTCTTCCAATTTGTAATGTAAATGCAACAACACAGATGGGTATTATTAGCATAAGAGATAAAAAGATAAGAGTAGCTGAATTCATGCTTTGGATTTATGAACACATTTAGTGAGCTTATAAGGTCTTTTAAAAATCTCATTTCATAGAGCATAGTCCATTAGGTCCAAGGCAATCTTTTTCCAGAATCCCTATAGCCAGTCTCCTGGCAGGGTGGCGATGTCAGTAAGAGTCAGTGTTGGCATGGCAGACCACACTTCTGCACAAAAGGGACTTGGAATAGAAGAGATCATTGATGATAACAGCAAGTGCCCTCCAGGTGTTGGAAAACAACAGACAATGGAGGATTGAAACCTCCCGGACTGAGCTTCCAGGTTCTTTGAAATGTAGTTTGCATGTTCATCATCACAACTGGAAGGGCCTCAGGCCACAAGCAACTGGTCGTATTTACTAACAGAGATTTAGGTGGGAAGCTGCCTGAATTCTCTTTTGTGACTCCAAGGTGGAGTGCTTAACCTATTTACAGTTGTTTTGTCAATGTTTCCTTAACTGCAAGGGGTAGCAATCACCTGGCTTTCACCTGGATTCAACTTAAATGCATGACCTCTTCCTCTGTCTGTTGCTAGGAGCCTGTAGCTCCCACTTGTCACTAAATACCCTAGTCACATAAAAATCATTTTTCTTGTAACTCTACACCCTCTCAATTTGACAAGATCCTAAGAAAAGACATTATGAAGATCTTGAAATTTGAAGGATTCTTGCATTCTCTTATATTTTTATGACCATACAACACTTAAAGATACTTAAAATTATGTTAGATTGAACTTTGGATTCTTTACATGGCTTTTTCTGACTCACGGTAACAATTTACGGAGTCATTCTACAGGTAATTCTCTTGAGTCAGAAACACCATCTAACTGATGTGTGCACATCTACTAATTTCTATTTCTTTCATTGACACGATAAGTAAATCAACAATATTAACTTGATTAAATAATAACACTCAACAGGAATAAATATTTGGAGAATACAAATATTTTAGGGTCAGGAGCAGTTTAACAATGACAGTTTCACATGGTTCAATTCAATACATTTCTTCTACAAGGTGAAACATTTTGAATGGTATGGTTAAGGTCTGTCTTTAATTAATTAATTATGCCATTAAATCCTCACCCAAGGATATGTTTATTGATTTTATTTTATTATTATTTTTAAATTCTCACCTGAGGATATGTTTTTGTTGATTTTTAGAAGAGAGGAAGGGGGAGGGGAGGAGGGAGACAGAGGGAGACAGAGACAGAAAGAGAAACATCGATGTGAGAGAGAAACATTGATCAGATGCCTCCCATACATGCCCCAAATGGGGCTTGAACCCACAACCTAGGGCATGTACCCTGACTGGGGATTATACCCCTAACCTTTTGGTGTACAGGATGATGCTCCAACCAACTGAACTACCTGGCCAGGGCAAGGTCAATTTTTTTTTCAGTCTTAGAATTCAAATGGGAGAGAGTCCACCTTTGCCCAGAAGCAGAGTAAATTCAAACTTCTCCAAGGCCATCCACACCCTTGAAGCTTTAGACCCCTTGTTAAATTGTGAAATGGACAACAAAAGTCCTTCCTGCTGGCCAGGCTCCCTCTTGAGTCCTGCACTACTCTGACCTCAAGTTAAGCACATTCCCTCCCCTCCCCTAGACACACAGACCTTTGGCCAACCTTGGATTGACTTGCTGTGTTTTCAAAATCCACCCGACAGTACTGTGGGTAGTTTTCTGTTCATAGCAGCCACTTCCCGCATCTGCCCTGTTGAGTAGCTTTGTCTGGTTTTAGCGAAATTGATTTAGGCAAACATTTAGAAAATCCTAGAAGAAATAGCTTATTTCTCTATAGAACTAAGCTATGAGTTCTGATCTCAGGCTTTACTCAGCCACATAAAGTGAATAATTATGATACTAACTGCTGCACAATTGCTCTGTTTGCCCAAAATATCTGGCCAGAGTTTGTCTGGTGTGTATAAGTGGCCCAGCAACGAAGGCTTCTGCCCAAGCAGGTAGACACAGAAGTCAGTTGAGATGGCCACAGAATGTTGTGCTAAATCCACACAGGCTTCTACATGCCAGGTCATTGGTCACTCTCTGGTTCCCACCTCAGCTTGCACCCTGACTGTGGCCTCTAATTTGACTCTTGGTGCCTGCCTTGCCAGACCAGTCATGGCGATCACTCTGCCTGCTGATGACATGGAGTCCAGTGTAGCAGGCAGCCTTGGATCCCAGTTACTGACCCAGAGGGCCCAGAATTGACTTCTGCCAATTCCCAATATGCCAGGATCTGACATGGTTAGGGAGCTGTGACACATTTGTGAATATTGGATTGCTTACTAGCTTATTTTGCAAGTATGGAATAAACCTCAGGACGTATGTCAATGGATATGACATAAGGGCAATATAATAAGTTGTCCAGAAATGGTAATCACACAAACATAACAGCAACAACCTTCTCCTTCCTTGATCATAGAGCAATTGAGTAGTTCCTAAAGTCAAGGACCCTGTTTATTCCCCGGGGATTACACACATGCACACAAACATATACCCAGTTGTTTTTGTTTGTTTACTTAGTTTCAGAGAAAAATTTTATTCTAATAGCCCACTCTCGCCCTTGGAGCTTACCATTTCTTACTTTAGAGAATTTGCCATTTCTAAAAATAAGTACAAAGGAGACTGACATTAATTTCCAAATTGCATTCCATGTACAGTAATTTTGAGCTCTTTATCAGCAACAAGTTATTATGAATAAGAAGACGCTCTGTTTGTAATGTATTTTCCACCAAAGACCTCAAAGCAGTTTATAGATAGGATCCCATTTGGTTTCAGAACAGTCTACTAGATAAGACTAAAATAGACTCTATTTCTTTTTGAGATATGTAGGTAGCAGATATTGAAGCAATCAAATTGGCATCCCCACACCAAATCACTATTTTGCATGCATATTGGAAACAAGAATCTCTGTTTTAACTTCAAACTTCTTTGTTTACATTGGCTAACCAAGATTGCAAGTGGCTGAACATCAAAACCCATCGCAGCAGCCGACTTAAATTACGATAATTCAGAGTAAATAAAGAGGCCATGAGTAATATGCTTTGTGCAGCAAACACTTGTGCTCAGTTTGAGAATATCACCATATTATGTTGCATACAAGGTTATATAGAAAAGCAATATTGACATTAAAAAGTAATCCCTTATTTCCTAAGAGGGAGGTGTATTGGTTACAACTGTGAAGATCTTGCTCTCTCCGTTTGCTGTTTAATAATGGCTTTCTATTTGCAAGTACTTATTTAGCATCTACTGTAGACTTTAGCTGTAACTCGGGCTGTGCCTGAATACAGAGCCGATTGTTGGTATGATGACTAAACAGCACAAGTGTGGACTCTCTCTAGGTTTGCAGATTAACTGGATGGTAGGAATCCTGGTAGTGTTCAAAGGACTTCCCCACTAGCATATACAGGCCTTGTCTGCATATAGATTAAGCTCTAACAGTAGTTCATCCACTGTGTTCATTGTGCCCTATCGCCGTAGAGCTTGGTGGTTATAGGCACTGATTCTGATAGGCTGCCTGGGCTCAAATTCCAGCTTCACTGCTTACCAGATACGGGGCTGTGAGCAAGTTACTTAACCTCAGTTTTCTCTTTTGCAAAATGGGGTTAATACTATCTGCCTCAGAAGGTGAATGTGGGTTGTTAAGTGAAAAGTGCTTAGAAAACACCTAGTACCTAGTAAGTGCTATGTAAGTGAAAGCCATATTATTGTTATTGTTACTGCTACTATTTTTAATTTGGCACAAAGAGTAGTTTCATTAGCAAGGGAGTTACTCTTTCAGAGGACCTATTGCAGAGGCAGTTTGGAGTAAATAGACCGTTGGGACGTCTGAAAGCAAAATTGCAGCGAAGACGCTAAAGGTGTATGGTAAGCAGAGTGACAAAAATAACAGAGGAATGTTTGACAGTGAGTCAAAAGGGTAATGGTCACCATAATGAAAAGGCATCTTCGGCCTGAAAGATGAAGCAGGTAATTCCATAGAATACAACAAATTTACTATAGGTAATTTACTTATGGGAAGATTGGCTGGAGCAGACAGAGGACCCAGAAGTTTTGCATAAATTATTCTCCATTACTAGGCCCCGTTACAGTATTTTTAAAAGTATAACTCCTGTGCTAATGATTGACAAGACAAAGGGACAAAACTGTGCATCTATCATTGATTTCTTGATTATTTGAACTCAGTAGGGCAATAAATAAACAAATCCAGGTAATATGATTTTCACTTTAGCCAACTAATGAAACCCCTCATAAATCTTTTTTTTTTTTTAACCAGAGTTGTTAACTGTTTAACTGACTTCTTTGAATTTCATTTCCCAACTGTTAGGGTAATGTGACCAAAAGGAAATGAGAGTAAAATGAAGAAGAAAAGCAAAACCCTAAATAGTCTACACGGTGGATAATTGTCCCATTAATAACTTAGTAGGGGGCCTTTGGGGTTGGTCATAAGAACACCTTGATGATGGGGTGAAAAGTCATCCCTACAATATATTCATGTTTTAATAGGGCAAAAAAGGGGGCTTTGCAAATGTGTTTAAGTATCTTGAGATGGAAAGATGATCCTGGATTATCCAGGTGGACCCTAAAAGGCAGTCACATGTGTCTTTATAAGACAGAAGCTGAAGGACATTTGACACAGAGAGGAAAAGGGGCTGTGAAGACAGAGCAGAGAGCGATTTCAACATGTTAACCTTCAGAATCCAACCGATGCGACCACAAACTCACCAATGCCAGAGGCACAAGGCTGAAGAGGCAAAAACAGCCGGAAGCCTCTGGAGGTAGTGGGCCCTGCTGACACCTTGATTTTAGCCCAGCAATAGTAACTTCAGGCATCTGACCCCCCAAAGCCTGAGAGAACACAGTTTTGTTGTTTTAAGCCACCAAGTTAGTGATAATTTGTTGTAACAATTATAATTTGTTACAATTGCATAGGAAATTTATGCAACTTCTCTTCAGTATTCTGGTCAACCCAAGTGTGTGTGTCTATATATCTCTGTGTGTCTATGTGAGAGAGAAAGGGATCTCATATCTTTGCTTGGCTATAATGAAAATAAAGACACCCAATTTACCGTTCCTCCTGGTCCCCAACCCCAGCAACCGCTGGAAATGTGGCTTCAAGTGAGCATGATCTTTATGCAACATCTGATAACTTTTCTCTTGGATAAGTTTCATATGTGAAGTTCACACAGCAAATTGGAACCTTGTGCAGTGATAAAAAGTACAATTTTTTTTCATCGTTTAATACTAAAAAGGAAATAGCATACAAAAATAAGAAACTCTCCTGTGATTTTTAAGACCTTATTTATTTATGTGTCCTTTGAGGCTTGTGTTTGTGCGAGTGGGTGTGTTGGAGCAACAGCTTGGAATGTCACATTCATGAGAAACCAAAGACTCCTCCCATAGAGGGTTGGCCTTTGGTAAAATGCTGGACAGTCTTGGAGGATAGTCATTTCTTGTCATTTAACAAATATTCACAAGGGCTTTCTCTGACCACACAACTCGCCTAAGTGCTAGAGAGGTTTTATTCATCTACACTGGTTGAGTAGAACATACAGGTGCCTGCCCCATTTCCTATGGACCCCACAAACACCCCACCCTCCTATGTAATCCTAGAGAGAAAGAGCGCAGCTAGCCATGGCCAAGATGGGATTTCCCACCTACTTGGTGGCAGAGAGGCTCAGAGTTGGGATTAAGCTGATTTCGGCAGGGTAAAAAATATGCTATTTTGCACACCCCAGTTTAAAGATACAACTTTCTAAAGTGAATAATGGTCCATCCCATTCTACGCCCTACGTTCCAACTTCTTTGGCCTGCTTTGTGTTCCTCCATGCATCTCAGAGCCCACCAGACTGAATCTTACCACATTTCTAACCTCTTCCCTGGATCCCATACATTTTTTAAGACTCACCTAGAATCTCATCTCCTCTAAGAAGCCTTCCTAGACACTCCCAGTCAGAACTAATCTCCCCTCTGTATGTACACAGCATTTGATATCTCTCTTTTGCACTTACTACCACCATTTGCCTTGCAGGATATAATGTCCAGCAGGTGTTCTTCCATGGTTTGTGGATTCCCGCTGACTGGGCAGGAACACAGCTGAGTCAACACTTCAGTTCTTTCTCCACCTGGGATCCCACCACCTCCTCACATTCAAGCATAGCACCCAGCAAGTGGTCTTTTCCCTGGAGGGTTTTTGGTAATTGTTGAATTTTGTCCAATCAGAAGAGTCAGAGAAATACCTGAGATGGTGTAAACACAGAAAGCTTTTTGGAGGAGAAAAACCGTAGCTTGGATCCCCAAGGAGAGGTGAGATTGTTTTTCTTACCCCCCTGAATAGTACTTTGCAAACAGGGTAGCGCCTACATGTCTGAAAAAGGTAGAGGAGTTCCCAATAAGCCTTCTTATCTGTAAGAAGTGATTCACCCTGGGAGAAACCTGACTGAGCAAATTCTTTTCATACATGAAAAAAAAATCTCATTAACTGGAGCACCAGTAATCCAGATTTTGAAACAGTAATAATACCAAACATTTGAATAGTGCTTTTCTGTTTGGAGAGCAATTTCACATACTTAAAACTTACGTTATCCTCACACAATTCTTTTGTGGGGGTGGGGTGGTGGTGGTGTATCGATCCCAAACTGAGGAAGAAATAAAATCAGGAGGGTAAATAATTTGTCTCCAACCCAGGTCTTTTCCTTCTTTTTCCATTAATCCACACTTGACTGAAGGGCGTCCTCAAAGCAGGGTTAGCCATCAGTTAGCTGCAGGACCAACTTATACCTAGACTCCCTCTAAACCCTGACTGTGTCATGGTAAGGTTACGTCATGCTTTATTAAGTAAATAACAGTGTGAAAAAGATTAAATGGAGAATTTCAAAATGACTGAAGTGAATAAACCTGAGAAGTTTGCTCCTGTAGAATCAGGGTTTTTACAACATAAAAATAAACCAGGGCTATTGGTGGGCTAATAATAAGCCGGTATTATTGAAGAATATTAATTAGTCAGGGAACTGTGATAATTCTGCTTCATTCTTGTTTATTTGCTAAAGCAAGTCCTTGAAGGGCCCTTATCAAACACCACTTGATTAACCTAGCTTGAGTTTATATGTGCTTGGAAGCAATAAAATTGTATTTCTTGAAAGTGGAGACATAATTCAAACTTTTTATTGATTTAGTGAGCTCTCTCACTCAGTCAGTGTTTAAAAATGTGGCATTCGATGGCATTTCTTTGTCAGACTTTGCTCTGAGACAGCGGTGTGTAGGTGCCTGACTTTATCAGGAAAAGTCCGAGTCCTCAGCTTTTACAGACAATAAAGAATTTCTGCCCCATACAATGGAACTGAACTGTATAATCACTTTATTTTTCCCTAAGGAAATTCAAGAGCCAAAACATCACATGCCACGAATTAGAAAAGAGTCAACCCTTGGGTTTACAGGATTTCAGGACAAAGCACAGAAGAGGGCAAAGAGTATCGTAAAGCAGAAATGAAAGCCTTGCTTCTGTGAAAGCGCTTTTTCTTTGGAGGAGGAGATTTTGCTTCTTAGATAGCTGCCTGTTCCGGAGAGATTCTGAGAAGCGTAAAAATGAAACATGGTTCGTTGTGCGAACTCACAAAAGGTGGCTGAGCAGAAATGATGAGTCTGTAGCTGCTGGTTCTCCGTCTGGTGCACGGCGGCTCGCGTTTGAGCACCAATTGCTCCGCCGGCATCACAGAAGCGATGATTAAAATCCAGTTTCCTTGGAAGACTTCATTTCTATGGTTAGTAGGAAGCTTTTCATGCTTTTCACGGTGGGATAACTTTGGTTTTCTCGAAAAGAGACAGAAGGGTACTCAACTTGCTTTGGGAAATGGTGAAGCCGGGCCTTAAGTGTTACCACTTCAATAGAAGGAAATACTCCCGCTTCTCCCTTTATAAGAGAGATGGAAGAGAGAATATATAAATCTCCTTAGCTGTTGCCTGGAGTTTAACCTGCAGTTTGCAGGGGCTTTTCCAATCACAGTTATAGACTTTGCGTGAGCAAAGGTGCAGACCAGAGTAGTCCTGAATCGTTGGCCCATCCACCCTGTGCCAGCAACAGTATGTCAAGAGCCTCCACCCAGGGAGTGCTTTATTAGTCTAGACAGTGTGGAAGTTTCCTGGACACAGAGGCAGAAGCTAACATATGCAATCTTAGTCTGGGCTGTGTGACAGTCTAATTCCCCTCCCTGACTCCCCAGAAAGCATCCTGTTGTCCCCTAATCTCCAGGTCTCCCCACCAATTATGCCTGCAGTCACCCGTGCCCCACAGTCTCCCACTTCCAAGTTCCCCAGACAGGGTGCCATTCTTCATACTTCAATGTGCTTTCCAATCTCCTGGGGTAACTTGTTAAAGTTTAGATTCCAATTGATGGGGTCTAGGGTGGGGCCTGAAATTCATCTCTGACAAGGCCTCAGGGGCACTGATGCTGTTGGTCCGTGGCTCACGCTCTGAGGAGCGAGCTTCTAGACAAGCTGACCTTTGTTGTCCACTTCCACCCTTTGCCAGAGTTAAACATTTACTGTAAATTTAGATAACTTGTTTTCCTTATTCACAGCCCAGTGACCCAAGAGAACATGCTGTGGGATCAAGAGATCTGGGTTAGTTCTGGATCTCAGTCTTATTATCTGTAAAATGGGCATTCATAGTCTATGCCCGTAGAGTAAAAGGGAGAAAAAAATGAGAAAGACTTTGTGAGAATAAACTGTCAAGGGCCTTGTAAATATTTGTTAATTTATAATATCTCCCAGATGTACTGAGAGGGGGAACTTCTAGGCCATGATCTCAGTTGCCCATCCCATAACAGAGGAGACATTGCTATTATTGGTCATGTTTGTTCATTCACTCGGCTGGGTTTTTT
>PVJD01019068.1:0-12691 GCA_004026545.1 Mormoops blainvillei | reverse complement strand
CCAACTTGATACATGTGAGTAGTTTTATTGATAAATAGAAAGAACACAGCATAGATAGTGGCTAAGATTATAGTCTCTGTTTTTTCATAGACAAAGAACTCTTACAAATCAATAATGTCATTTATACCAGAAAAAAATCATATAGTTTATGGATTTATTAGAAAGATACAAATTTAAAACAGCAATATGCTATTTCTTATTTATTGGATTAGCAAAGATAAGGAGTTTACAGTACATAGGACTGATGAGAAAATGGGGGAAAAGGTAAAAATGTAAAGTCTTGCAGCCTTTCTGGCCTTGCCTATCAAAATCTTAAGTGTGCATTACTCTTTGACCTAGAAATTCCATTTCTAGATATTTGTCCTGTAGATACATTTGTACATGCCTGCAAAGACTTAGATATCAGAATGTTTATTGCAGCAATATTTGCAATAGCAAAATATTAAAAACACGACTTAAATGACTTTCATTTGGGAGAGTGGGTAAATAAATTGTATGATATTCATCATGTGCAGTCATTTAAAAAAGTTATTTCTGTATGTGCCAACCACACAAAAGGCCTTCCAAGTATGTCAAGTGCGGGGAAAAATCACAGCACATAACAGTATAACATATAATTCTGTGCTTTAAAAAAGGCAGGAAAAAAGGCATACATATATATATACACACACACACACACACACACATACACACACTCGTATATGCTTGTAAACATCTAGAATATTTCTCACAGTTAAGAACAATATCCTCTGAGAAGGGAAACTAGGAGTCTGGAGATGAAGAGAGACTTTTTTTTTCATATGTATTAATAGTTTTTGCACTATATTGCCTTTTCTATATAAATAAGTAAATAAGAACACAGCCTCCACCTTTTTTTATTTTTTTTTAACTAAGCAACCTTGGGAGTTACTTAACCCTCTAATTCTCTGTTTCTCATCTGTAGAATGGGACTAATAACTTTCATTTATACACCTGGCATAAAAATTAGATAATGTATGGAAAATGCATAGTACAGTACCTGACCCAAATATGATAGTTTTTGAGACAAAGAGCCAGACCAGAAGTAACTTCGGAAGTAGCCGCTATCAAGTTGTATGACACCTTGTGACCTGGTTGTCTTAAGTCCCTAGTTTGCCAAGATGATCCGTAAGGCCCCTTACTTTGTGTTTTTCTATTCTTTTGAAACCTACTTCTTGTTAGAAGTTCTAGCTCCCAAGCCAGGAGTATTTTAGAGGAAACTGGGAGCTCCTGGGACTTCCAAGTAGTGGCAAGGAAAGGCATGACTGCTAAAGAAATAGCCTCCCAGGTTTCATAAGTAGGCGCCTCCTGCGGGTGTCAGCGGAGGCTTTGGGGGAGCACGCGAGGAAAGCGCTGGTGATTGTTCTTTGAGCTACTGCATCCGTGCCCGAGTCCCATGCCATGCTTTGGGACTGAAGGAAGGGGTCTGGGACCTGTACTTGGGTCTGACGCTAACGGGGAGCAACAGACCCAAAGGACAGTGTAGTGAGGGGTTCGTAGTGCGTGAGAAATCCCAAGGGAAGCCCCTCTCAGCGCAGCCACCCCTCCCTCCTCCGTCTGTCTCTCACCGCAGCGGGCCATGCATGTTCTTCTTAAGGGGGCACGTGAGTTTCCTCACAGAACTCCTCGGACGGGAGAAGGCAGTTTGGTCGTCCTTGGAAATGTTGACACGGTAGACACATGGTCATGACTCTCTCTCCTACAGGTGCTGAGGGACGTCCTCAAGGACCTCTACCACCTGCTGAAGCATGTAGCGCGTTTGGAGCCTGATGACGTGGCCAAGCTCCATGCTCAGCTGGCCTTGGAAGAGCTGGATGAAATCATGAGAAACTTCCTGTTTCCGCCACAGAAGCTGGAGAAAAAGATTGTGGTCCTGCCGTAGACCCGGCTGGCTCAAAGGACATGGAGGCCCGGAGGAACCCAGCAGCCAGAGCAGTGCCCGAGCCTTCCAGCAGGTGGCCCCACTGCCTCTTTGAGGCTGGCAGTATGGCTAACCCTGTAGGTGGCTTTACGTCTCTGGTCAAGAGGCTTTTCAGAATATGAAAATACAGCTGGAGGTAGGGAGGGGAAGGAAATTGTTATCAAACCATGCAAAATGGAATAAAATGACCCTGGCTGGAAAGCAAAACAGGTCTGAATCTGGCCCTCTGCTATTGAGATGGAAGGCTGTGGTGTCAAGGAGGATTTGATCTCCAGAAAAGAGAACCAGTCTGGTTTCATCTTCCAGAAAAAAAGGGTAAGCCCTGTGTTTGTCCTCCCTGGCCCTTTTCTTTCACTCCCTCTGGCACTGTTTGCGTGGAGTTGCCCCGATTCTAGGAGAAAGGAGCCACAAACATCTCGGGTGGGATAGTTCGTACCCTGCGCTCGGTCCTCTGCTCCTGTAGAAAGGTGAAGGGAGCGCTTTCACGGCAGGTTCGCACTGAAGGTGTGCAGACCCGATGACAGGTTCACCAGAATCATTACAGGTGTAACGCTGTGGAGTCCTCTTTATTTTTATATTTTGGCTACTGAATTTTGGTTACAGCTAAGAGAAGACAAAAAGGAGAAGGTTGCAACATTCCCTGTTGTCAACACTGTGACAAGGCTAACCCAGAGTTCCTTGATCAGTTCTGAGCTTTGCAGGCCTGGGTATAGAATTTTATCACAGGATCTAATCCCCTGTCTCTGGGGTGATGAGGCCCAAGGGAACCAGAACACAGTTTTCCAAAACTATCAGGTGGCTGAAGGATCTATATACAATCATGCCGATTTCTGTTTGTCAGTTAACAAGATACTTCTCTCTGGCCAAATCACAGACACAATTCTTAGCTTAGAACCTTTGTGGTGTGCATTCATTTTAAGAAGTCAACTTATAGACAGGGATCCCAAATTACCTTAGTGAGTCAAGAAGTAGAACAAAGACAATGAGATATTCTAAGGAATATTTCCATTCAGCTAGGGTAGCTGGGTTAATTTCCATTCTCCAAATCAAGGATATCTAGAAAATCAGGATTGGGGCTTTGAAATTTGAGAAGAATCTCCTTTGGACCAGCGGGATATGCACAAAACATTCTTGTTTCTTGACCTTCCTTTAACTAGACTCCATACAACCCACGTCACATAATCAGATTGAATATGTTAGATGATTGGTTTAACTTAGAACTTTTTTTTTTTTGATCCTCACCTGAGGACATGCGCATTGATTTTAGAGAGGGAGGGAGAGAGAGAAAAAAAAAAACCCAACACATCGATTATGTGAGAGAAAAAAACAACAACAACACATTGACTATGTGAGAGAGATCTCAGTTGGCCTCCTGCACCCTCTGTCATGTGTCTAGACTCGGGATTGAATGTACAAGCCAGGCACGTGCCCTGACCAGGGATCAAACCCGCAAGCCCCTGGTGTATGGGATGACTCTCCAACCATTGAGTCACCTGGCCAGGGCTAACTTACAACTTTATTCGCATTAAATGCATTCCAATTCTGAAGACATACTAATCGATTGTTTTGATAAGACTGAGAAACTCTGTAATCTAAGAACCTAGTCTCCTAGGAAATGCCTCATGAAGTAGTCTAGTACCTGCACTTCCATTTATAAATTGCCTCTTTTTTGCCCTGTCTGGGTAGTTCAGTGGGTTGGAGTGTCATCCCAATATACCAAGGTTGCAGGTTCCATCCCCAGTCAGGGCACACACAGGAATCAACCAATGAATGCAGAAATAAGTGGAACAACAAATCTATGTTTCTCTCTCTGTCTCTCTTCCTCTCTTTAAAATCAATTTTTTTAAATTAAATTGCCTTTAAAAAAAAATTTTTTTTTTAGAAAGAGGAAGAGAGGGAGAGGGAGAGAGAGACATGTTGTTCCACATATTTACTCATTCACTGGTTAATTCTTGTTTGTGGCCTGACTGAGGATCAAACCTGCAACCTTGGCATATTGGGATGATACTCTAAACAACTGAGCTACCCATACGGGACCAAAGAATGGCTCTTAATTTCACTTATTTGGCAGGTAGCAAAAAGCATCTGTTCTTTATTGATTTTGGTGGATTCAATTTCACAGTGACTTTTTTTTACTTTGTTACCAAATTCAGGGGGAAGATGGCTTAATGTAACCCTCTTAAACATGACCAAAATATTAAAAGCTTCCAAATTATTAAATAGTTCTTCCAAGTTTATATATATAAAACCTCCATCCATCTCTGGGAAAGAGCATGAGAACTGAGAACTTTAGAGTAGTAAAAACACAAAACTTAAAAAAGGGAAAAAAAAGATAGATAGAAAACTCCAGGGGCAGATGGATGGCAGGAGCAATGGAGATACTTCCCTGCACAGGCCTGTGAGGTGTCTGGCTCTGTATAGTAACAACATGCTCCTGCTTCCTCCCACCTCTGCCCATCTCTTCTCCCCATGAGGACCCCTTCTTCCTGCCCGCCCCTTCCTGCCTCCTCCCGTCATCCCTCCTGCTGAAGTTCTCCCGGCCTCTGACCTTCGGTCTTCTCCAACGCCTAGGGGTCTGTCACCCAGACTCCCCTGGATCACTCACTTTGTCTTTAACTTGACCCCTGCCCTCCTCTCCTTTCTTTCTCTTCCTGGTTTCTCCTTCCTCTTCCCTGGCCCGCTGTCCGCAGCGCCCTTGGCCTACAGAGGATAGCACTGTGGCAGGAGACGTGCAGGAGGCTCAAGGCTGGGGCTGCAGCCGAACCCCAGGACTTGTGCGCAAGCGTTGGCTCCTTGTTCAGGTTAGACTTCCGGACGTTCTGGAGAGTTTCCCTTTCTGCCGTGCTCTTCCTTCCTGGTGCACACGTGACCTTCTGC
The DNA here is from genome assembly GCA_004026545.1 of Mormoops blainvillei. Taxonomy (NCBI): domain Eukaryota; kingdom Metazoa; phylum Chordata; class Mammalia; order Chiroptera; family Mormoopidae; genus Mormoops; species Mormoops blainvillei. The sequence goes on along the minus strand of PVJD01019068.1, from coordinate 7,875 downwards.
AAGTCCTGTTATTGAATCAGAAATCTCTCAGCTTACACTTTGCTCCTTATCCCTCCACACACATAACTTTTCCGTATTTCCTAATATTCTTCTCCTTCCTTCACCGTTCTTCATTCCTTTACTTCCCTGTGGCTTTACCCACCCATCCATGGGCCGAGGTGTCAGAAACTGGAGGGTAGGAAAGCAAATCACAGACAACATGACAACAATTTATTGAGCACCTACTATGTTCCAGATGCTACACCAGACACACTGCGAACACAACAGTACACAAAGCAGACAAAACCCTCACCCTCGGGGAAGCTCACTTTGTAGTGGAAGGAGACAGATAATAAATAAGATTAATAGAATGGATGAAATGTCAAATGGTGTTCAATGCTATGGAGAAAAATAAAGTCAGGAGGGGGGTTGAGGAGCACATGGAGATGGGAACTGTAAGTTTCGGTAAGTTGTCCGAGAAGGCCTCATGGAGAAGTCGATATTTGAGTAAAGATCGGAAGGAGGCGAAGGACTTAGGATGAAGACCTTTGGGGGAAGAGCATTCCAGGCAGAGGGAATGGATGTGCAAAGGCCCGAAGCGAGAGTGTGTCTGGAGGCCAGTGTAGCTGGAGCAGAGAGGAAGGTGGAGGGATGAGGGGGGGACGGGGATGTGCCAATCCCATCAGGCCTCCTTGACCGCTCTGAGCCTGGGAGCAGCCACAGACTTATTTCTACTTGAAGCCCCTTCAGTTTGTTTCTGCAAAATGCTTTGAGGCCAAGATGTTAAGTTCTGTAAAATGGGAAATGCTTGTAAAGAAAAGGCATTGCATACCCAGACAGTTTTTGTCTCGGTCAAAATGAAGCGGTGAACCCCTAACCCTTTCCGCCAGCCCCTCTGCTCCAGCAGCAGCAGTTTCTCCTCAGCGGCCCAAGAAGAAAGAGAAAAGCAGATGTGTTATCTGCCCTCAGGCCACCCCTTTGCTCTGACCCTTTGTCTGTGAGAGGGTGAGTGGACTGAGCACTCATCGCCTGCCGCCTGCCTGTGACCCTCACCTGCAGTGAGCTGCAGTGGAGTGATGGCTAAGCCATCTGAAAGTCAGTCAATTGGTGGCAATGAATTGGGGGATGACTCATCTGACCTGCAGAAACCGGATGGGCTTCTGCAGTCTTTTTGCATAGAAATCCAGAATGTCAGTTAGAATTTCAATGGCAAGGGGGAGGGTCAGGAACAGGAGCTGAGTGCAGGGTGGGCTGAGAGGGAGCCACTGTTCCATGACAATGGGGGCTCTTCCCCTGCTCCTCTGTTCAGCAGACACGACCTCTGAGGGCCCGGCTGTGTCCTCCAGTGAGTTCTGCAGCCTAAGACATCCTGCAGTCACATGCAGTAGCCTCACTGCAGTGCGGAGCACCCCTGACTTCCATGCACCACTCTGCTTGGAACTGAGAGGCCACTTGGGGGTTGGGGAGTTGTCTTCTTAGACTGTTGGCTGCTGCACTCTTCCCTGCTGGCAGGGCTCAGGGCTGTCAAGTGAAGAGGAAATGCAGACCTTCCCAATTAGCCCTGGAAGGGGCTCTGCCCACTAATTTGAAGGGTCATCTTCCAGTGCCCCTCCCCACAGTTCTTTACACTGACTGTAGCTCCATGCCACCAGGAGGGCTCAGGGATTGCCTCCCACCTCAGGTGACCATCTGCAGTCCCTGTGGGGCAGAGAATAGCATGATCAGTTGCTCTGTGATTCCTTTAGTTGGGAAAGTCTTTTTTTTTTTTTTTTAACCCACAAGCTTGTCTGTTCTCACAACATCATGGCACAGGGAAGCAAACTACTGTCATCCCCCTTTGGTGGGATTTGGCCCCAAGTTTCCTGGGTCCCAGCCAGACTCTTTTGAACATCTGTTGAATACCATGGAGCCTCTTCCCCCAAAATGAGTATAGAAGGAAGAGCCTTTCAACAAGAGCCCAGTTTGGGAAGCACACTCAGGGGCTCCTATATCCACCTGAGCATTCAAGTGCCATGAGGTCGCTTCATCTCTGCTGACGCATCCTAAGGATATCTACCGAAACCCCTGCCGGCCCCTGCCTGCTCAGAGCGCGGAAGAGCTGGAACCTTCGGGTACGGATGCCTGGCTGCCTGCGTGTGTGTGTGCTCTGATTACATAGGTTATATGAACCATGACGAATTTAATGTCTGTGTACAAAGAAAGAAAAATTCCCACAACTTCACCTCCACTCCTACCCCAAGATCACCACTGACAGTTTGGCGTATATCTCTCCAGAACTTTCTTTCCTTTCACCCTTTCCCCAAATGAATACTAAAAAATAGTACTGCTTTCAAAAACAGAAATGCGATTTTTACCATACATAGTGTTCCAGGTAGTTTTTCTTGGTTATATACCTTGGAGACGCGCTCCTTCTCCTTTGTGATGGTGGCGTGTCTTCCATTGTACAAGGGAGCCACAGTTGGTTTAAGCATTTTTTAAAAAGATTTTGTTTCTTTTTAGAAGGGAAGAGGGGAAGAAGGGGGAGGGATATCGATGTGTGAGAGAGACATTGATCGGTTGCCTCTTGCACACACCCCAGCTGGGGACCAGACCTACAGCTGAGGCATGTGCCCTGACTGGGAATGGAACCCACTACCTTTTTCTTTGTGGGATGACACTCAACCAAGTGAACCATGCTGGACAGGGCTATGCATTTGTTCTCGATGGTCAGTAGAGTTGTTTCTAATTTCCAGTGATTCTTCAGTGTTTTTTAAACATAACTCTTTGCTTACTGAAGTGTTTTTATGGGGATGCTGGATCAAAAAACTATGAACATTTTAAATGCCAGTACCAAAGTGTTCACCAAAAAGTTAGTGTTGATCTACATTCTCCCGTCCTCAGCTGACATTGCTTTAATACTGGCAGTAAAGTGTTAACACCGTTCTCTAAATAACTCAAGACTAGAAAATCTTCAAGGGCTGGAGTTTTCTGTGCACCAAAACCTCCAGTAGGGGCACAATAATATGCTTTGCAAGTACACTCACCAGCAGCAATACCACAAGTGTATTAGATTAGGTAGGGGCTTACATGTGCTCACCCTGGAGAGAAATCCTGAGCCCCGGCAAGTCTATTGAAAGTGTCTGTTACCCGACTCTCAGCCCTGAGACTGTCCTGAATGTTAGAGTCTGCTTTCTCAGGGGGTGTGAAATGACCTTAGGATAATGACCACAGTTCCCAAACCAGACTCTGGATATAGGACCTGATGGCCCTTCAGAGTATCTGCTTATCCTGTAAAATCTGGGCTGAATGATTACAGTAGCCTTACATCACTGTACATAACCAGTTAACAGTATACAGAGCATATTCTGCTCTTCTGTGCACTTGCCATATATTAATCCATTAAGTCCTCACACTGTGCCTCTGAGGCAGGTATTATTACTATCATCCCATTTTACAGATGGGAAAACTGAGACACAGAAGAGGCTAATTACTTGCCCCAGATTACATAGCTAGTGAGAAGTAGCCAAACCAGTGTCTGGATCCAGGCAGTGTTGCTCATTTCCAAATTGTAAAAACTTCTTAGTACTAAGTGATTCCCACTGCTTGTTTAAATAGACCACTGATATCTGGTTAAACTTCAGCCCCGATTCCTTCCAGATAGTGTCTCAAACATCAAAACCCAACCTCAGACACCAGAATTTATTATGTCTTGTGTTTGACCTAGTAGTTTTCCCAGCAGCTGTAGGTGAGATTGGCTAATGTTCCCCAGCCCACCTGCTCCGTCGACAGCTTCCGTACCTTGCTTATTGAAAGGCTTGTTCTTCTTTTGGGGAGGGGCTGAGGGACCCGAGGTTGTACTTGGACTAAGACTGCCTTCCTGGGAGCAGAGGGCCAGAGAGCCATGTGTGCATCAAAGAAAATGTAGCAAGTCTTCCTGAAACTCCAGAGCCCAGAAATGTCCTCTTTTGTTTTTGTTTGCTGTTGTTTTTCCTTTGTTTTATCCTTTCATCTCCTGTAAGCAGTGTTTCAGTTCTCAGATTTCATTTTCACAATGGTAACAATGGAATATTGAAACTGTTATTTCTTGCATATGTACATTAATAGCTGTTCCCTACCACCCCTTGACAGAAAAGAAAGATCAATTAATGGCCCTCATTTACAGAAGGGGAAATGAAGGTCCAAAGAGGCCAGTTCTTCCAAATGAGAAGAGAAAAGGGGAGATGTGAGTGCACTTCAGCAGAGAAAGTTCCTCCTCTATTTACTAGTTCTTAATATTAGCCTGTTAGCGAGCACCCAACGCCATTCCAGAGATGCAGAATGGCTGCAGGGGAGAACTGTTGAAATCAGAAGAGGGCAGTCTGCAGGGTGGCCTCGGAGCTGCAGGAGCACCCTGTGCACTGGGGAGCCAGGAAAAGCTACCGGGCCTTTAAGTGGTTTATTAAATGATTTAACCTTCACTGTCTGCCTTAGGACTGAAGCCCACTCAGAACAGTGCCTGGGTGGGGCTTTTCTAATGCACAACCCTAGTCATCGCGTGCATAGGCAGCCTGGCACTGGGGAGAACAAAGCCGCCTGCTCCGCACTTCCAGGGTCTCTAGAACTTGAACGAGTTCCTCCCCCGCCCCCCCCCCGCCCCCACCTCACCACATACAACCTTCATTAGACCACATACCATTTTCAACACTTCAAAACCTATGGTGACCATATTAACCCCAGGGAAGGGCCGTCCTGAAATTAGGCTGTCTTTACTAAAAGAATGGCCATGCTGATGCTTCAAAGAGCTGGCGGGGGAAAGGGTGAGTCTCCCCTCCCCAAAGACACTGTGGGTATCAGTGTTGTTCAGAGACTGCAAAGAGCGAGACTCCAGCATGTGGTTATCATTCTGTGGCCAAGGCCAGCACCCACGACCCTAACTCATCCTTGAGTAGGAAAAGCCCCCTAAGTGCAGAAATGCTGTCATTTAGAAAACAGAAGCTAATTCAAGTCATCTCTGGAAGCTCTGTCCTCCCACTGAGAAGGCCTGACTGGTTTTTCCTCAGTTCTCCTGGAAAAGGCAGGTAGCACCTTTGCCAACAAAAAGATTGTGTCGGTTCAATTCCAGGTAGATTGTGGAGCTCTGGGGATTGACTGGTCCCATCTGGTCTGTCCCCTGTGTTTCTCCTGGGCTCTCTGTTCTAATTTCCATTTCTATCAGCATCCTTTCTCTTTTTCCTTCTGGCTTGATAGCTCATTGGTTACCTTTTCTTTTTTCTTTTTTTTTTTGAGGAGATGGGGAGAAATGACCTGGGAGAGCTACATCAGATACATCAGTCGGTGGCCTCTTGCATGCCCCAAACTGGGGACCTGGCCTGCAGCCCAGGCATGTGCCCTGACTGGGAATTGAACCAGCGACCTTTTGGTTAGCAGGCCAGCACTCAGTCCACTGAGCCACACCAGCCAGGGCTCATCTGTTTCATTTTTAAGGTTAGTTAATTCAAACAGGTGTGGCAGGCAAGGCGCTAGAGGAAGATGGATAGACATACACTCCGAGGCTCACCTCTGGGATTGGCTGGCTCTCTGCTGTCTACCTAGTGCCAGAAATGTATTTGCAAGTCTCAGCTGAGGATAATCCTCCCTGTGCTGGATATATAATAGAATCACCTAGGGAATTTCAAAATAAACACAACAACTCAAGCCTGGGGCTCAGCCCCGGTGATTCTGACTAAATTGATTCAGGATAGGGTCCAAGTATTAGCATTTTTTTTTTTAAGTTCCCCAGATTTTAAAAGTCTAATGTGCAGCAGCCAGATGTGAGAGCCACTGTATTAGCTTGTCCGGTAAGAAAAGGGGTGTGTGTGTGTGTGTTGGGGCGTGTCCTAGCAAAAAAAATTGATAGTAGGCCATACTTTGGGGGTACCTCCCATGGAGGAGCTGGTAGGACCTGCTCCCACCCTTGGCTCTTCTGTCTTAGCTTTTATGAAGGATCTGGCTTTGGACCTCCTCTGTGACAGTGACTAATGATGTCTTTAATCAAGAAAGGGAACATGAAGCAGAAGTGCCAGCACATTTAAGAACTGTAGTTGATATTATTGTAAGAAGAGCCAAATGAATTTGGAACAAGGTTACCTTAAGCGGTTTGTTCCCCTCCTGCTGATCTGGAGACTGGGATTGTGTTCCATTGAGGTCTGGGAAAGAGTGCACTGGTGTAATGAGCTAGTAGTCACGTGTCCATTTAGGGAGAGTGAGTTATGTGCAAGTGCAGGAGTGGATATGCACATGGGTACTTGCACAGGGTTTTTAACACCTGGAGGAGAACCTCTCTCTGGAGATCCCTCAGGCAGGAGTGCAGTGCTGTTGACGTCATCATTCTTGGAGTGCTTTTTTTCAAGAAAGGCGTTTCAGGGTACTCAGAAAGCACATAATTATGTGTGCCTCCCTCCCTTCCCCAGGATCACCTTGGGGGCGACACCAGCTGGGGTGCGCCCGGGGAGCCATGGGCCCTGGAGGAAGGGGTCTTTTTCCAGTTCACTCAAAGGTGCTGGTTGAGCTAACACAGCTCTGCATACTGCCCCCTTTCCTTCCAAATTTTCTCAAAGGAACAGTGGGGAGGATTTAAATAAAGCAAAGTACTCAAGTTTTGACCACTACTAGTCCTATATTCTGGCCTTCCCAACATTACTGGGGTTTCCCAACCCTTTTCACATGAATGCATCTAGCTTAGAAGGAAATTCTGTGAACTCACAATTCATATCATCTCAAAATATCTTTTTATTTTAAAACTGTTATAGCTATTAATAGGAAATTTGGAGAACAGAGGGAAAAAGGCAAAGAAGGAAAAAAAAATCTATTGTCCTACCACCCAAAGGAACCTAATCTTAATAGCTGGGGGAACTTCTCTCCTACCTTTTAATTAATAGGATTTAGAAGAAAGCAAAGTAAATGTAGTCATTCATACAAAACAATTTTGTATCCTGCCTTGTTTACATTTTTGCTTATTTCTACATTCTCTTTTGAGCTTATTGGGGTAATACTGGTTAAAATTATACAGGTTTCAGGTGCACAATTATACAACACACTACCTGTACACTGTATTGTGTGTTCACCTCCGCAAGCCAAGGCTCCATCCCTACATTCTCTTTATGAACATAATTTTTATTAGCTGCACATAACATTCCACGAAGAAGGTAGATTATTGTTGAAAATTGCCCGGGTTTTTTTTTTTTTTCCCCCTGCCTTCACCTAGGGAAGGGAGAAAAAGAAAAAATGGCCAAGAAGAAACTTTTCTATTCAAAATTCCAAGAAAAGCATCTCCAGGCCTGATCTGATATTCGGTTATCACTCTGGTGTGCCCCCTAACCCTAACCTTCAAGCCTGCACAAGGACCTGGACCCTTAGTGTGGACTGATTGCTCTGTTGTAGAGTCTCCTTAATTTGAAATGAAAACAATTCTTCCATCCCAGGAGAAAGACTGAAGTTAAAATCTCACCATTGTAACTGCAGGACAGAGAAGTCCTTACACCTGCTTCTTCAAACAGCCCCTAGAAATGGGACTGATTACGGAGTACTTGTCAGTAAGAGGGCAAAGTTATGAAAGAGTAACTTTGTTTGTAGTAGCTACCTTGCTGTCTTCAAGGCACACAATTTCCACTTTGAATTATGTATTAACTAGTATTGCAGATTAAGCCGCCTTGAAGAGAGAGCCCTGTTTAGTCAGCTGGGGGACATAACCTGCTCCTCTTTGGAGGCCAGTTTAAGTTCACCTTCATGAGCTTCAAGAGGCTTTGACTGTAGTCAGCCCAGGGAAAGCCGATGGGATGGATGGATTGGGGGAGACCTGGTAGCTTGGCTGTCATCCATTCTGCTTTGCTTGGCTAGAAGCTGTGGGCTGGATGCCAGGGAGGAGCACTGAGCGGGAGGTCAGAGGATGAGGAGGGGCAG
>PVJD01019067.1:0-12684 GCA_004026545.1 Mormoops blainvillei | reverse complement strand
ATGGAGGGATGGATGGATGGAGGGATGGATGGAGGGATGGATGGATGGAGGGATGGATGGATGGAGGGATGGATGGATGGAGGGATGGACAGAGGGAGGGAGGGATGGAGGGATGGATGGATGGATGGGTGTGTGGGTAAAAGGATGGATAGATGTGTAGGTGGGTGGATTCATGGATGACTAGATGAATGGATAGAAGCTGGGTGTATGGGGAGACAGAGTAATCGGTGGGTGATTGAATGAAGAAATGAATGAATGAATGAATAAGGGAAATGTAGAAAGTTGAGACGAGGGGAAAGGGAAAGAAAATATTGCTGAGGAAGTTATCTCCTGGAGGTTTGAAGGGAACTGAGATAACCGCAAGAACAGGAGAGTCTCACTTCCTGGATGCTCGGTGGTGGACCAGGCTTTGAACTAATGGGTCATCGAGAGGTAGGTGGTGACAAAGGACAGAGCACAGACTGTAGGGTTAGAAGAACTCGCTTTCAGATCTCATCCCTGCAGCTTACTAACTGTGCGACGCTAACCCCAGTTTTCTCTGGGGCACTGGGGTCATGGAACCCTCCTCTCTTGAGTGGCCGCTAAACGAGATAGCGTATCAGCGTCTATTTTAAAGTGCCTGGCACGTAACTGGTAAGTAGCAATGGCGTTACCATCATGGTTATTAGAGGCCTAAAGCAGGCAGAGCGTCCTGGGCCAGGTCTGGCACCTCGGAGTAGATTTCCTGTCTTGAGAGCTGAGAAGCTTTGATGAGGTGTGCCAGAGGCCGAGGCCAAAGCCCTGTCTGTATCTGCCCATCTCCTGGCCATTGGCTCTGTGGTCCAGCTGGCCAGGGGCCTTGTAGAGAACACAGGTCGGGCCTCGGTGCAGAGCAGGCCTGGCTGCGTCCCTCCCTGACACGTTCAGAGGGCCCTCTTAAGGGGCCAGCCACCTGCCCAGCCCCACCCCTCTTCGGGGGGGGAATTTGGACCGGGCGTCCAGAGCCCCAACTTCTCAGGAAACTCTCAGACATGAGGAACTTTCCATCCACGTTGCAGGAATTTTTTTGTAGAAAAGGAAAAAAACCGAAAACCCTTCATCCTTTGGCCTCTGGGAGAATATCCCTTTTATGTGAAGCTGGCAGGGAGGAAAATTCAAGATTCCTTCTCCTTTGCCTAATTGATAGCAACATGAAATATTCTGGTGTTGTTTTAATAAGACTTTGGTTTTCCAGCAAGAGTAGGGGAAAAAAAGAAAAAAGATCTTCTCCTGGACCAGAATATTTTTAGCGAAAATATTTTGCTTGTATGCCCCCCGCCCCCTCCCTTCCCTGTTCCTGCCCTGGCTTCAAAGGCCCAGCAGTGAGCTCTGGGCGCTCAGCGGCCGGCCCCCACTGGGCAGCCCCCCCGCCCCTCACAGGGCAGGCAGGCAGGCCGGCCGGCCGCGGAGTGCCAAGCCAGGAAGATATTTTTTCCAGAAGCAGCATCTGGCCCCTTGGCAGCCGCACAGCAGTTGTGCTGGAAGCCGGGGCTGGCCGGGGTCTGTCGTGTGTTTAGGCTGCTGCTGACTCCCTCCCACAGACACGATGTTCTCTCTGCTGGGCTGGTCCCCTCCTGTCCTCCCCCCTCCAGAGGGTGGGGGACCTCAGAGCACCTGAGGGCTTTGTCCCTCGCCTCCCAGCGGGGGCTGACACGTGGAGACCCACCTGGGCTCCATGTCTCGCCAGCTCAACTGTGGACAGGTGGCTTCATCTCCCTGTGTCCTCGGTTTCCTCAGCTGGGAAATATGAGTCACTATCATCTACATCAACGAATGTGCCTATCTGATCTGGCCCGGACCTGAATTTCCAAATGAGTGGCTTGCACTCTTCCCATCGTGCGTGAAAGCCCCCACTAGCACGGCATTCTTGGCTTTCTCAAGCTTCCAAAGTCTCTGCGAGTCCCGGGCTTTTGCACTTGCTTGACCCTCTTTGCCCAACTTCTGAGAGCTGGTTCCTTCTAGCCCTTCAGGTCGCTGCTCAAAGGCCACCTTCTTCGAGAGGCTTCTCCGGCTTCTCCATCTCCAGCGGCCACTGCAGCTGCTCCCCAGAGCTTCCCTGCAGCACACAAATCGCTGTGTGTTTGCTCTTCTTTGCCCCTCCCCACCCTCCGTCTAGGGGGCTTCGTGACAGCAGGGACCTCATCTGTTCTGTCCTTCGCAGCAGCCTGGGCGTCCAGCGCAGGGCTGCCCCAAAGGAGGGACGCAGCGATTCCCAGGGCCCCCTGGAGCTGCCTCCTGATTCTCCTGACAGCCCCCACCCCCCCGGTGTCATAATGTCCCCAGTCTGTCCCCTCAGGGATGGGGAAATAGAAGGAGGGAAACATGCAGCATGTCCCTCCAACTTAAAATTGCCTTTGAATACCCCTTTCATCTTTACCCGGACCCTGCAGGTAGGAATCATAATCTCTGATTGACAAATGAGGACTCTGAAACCTGAGGGACTGGTCTGCTGTCACACAGCTAGGACGAGGCCAGCTCTGCCTGACCCCAGGGGCCTCTTTCTTCTACTCCCCCTGGCTGGTCCTGCCACCATGCGCTGTCAGTGGGAGGCTTAGGCATGACGCCGTGATAAATACCAATGACAGCCCTCACACGGAGTCCCTTGTGCCACGACGGGTGTTCGCCAACCATTACCTCATGATATTCACAACAGCACAGCAGGTGGCGATCACAAAACTCCACTCTTCAAAGGGGGGAAACTGAGGCTTGCAGGGACGAAGTGGCTTCCCCGGACATACACAGGGAGTAAGGAGTTCCTTAAGTGCCAAGTAGAATGGACCCACTGCCAGAGCTAGACCCTTCTGGTATTGGCGCCACATTTTCTAGTGCACCTTCAATGTCTATTATTGATCACTGAGCTAGAATGTGCCTGTGTGCAACAATTAGTCATTGGGTGGATGGGTGGGTAAACAGACGGATGGATGGATGGATGGGTGGATGGGTGGATGGGTGCATGCATCCCAGAACTACATATAAGCCTTGGTTTCCCTAGATAACAGGGACCAATGTCCCTATTCTGCCTCTACTCCCCACCCAGGCCTAGACAAAGGGGACAAGGGTCTAAACCTCATGAACGTTCAGATGCCAGCTTCATGCTGAGTATCTCCCTCCAGAGGCTAGCCCCACAGCCAACCACCGTGACCAGCCCATTTAGCTTTCAGTTTCACCACCCTCAGAAGGGCGGGGGTCAGAAATGACCGTCATAGGTAATTACATCTAGTTCTCCAGCTACTTTCTACATGACCATCCAACTCTGCCTCTCCTTGAGATATCAAAGTGGAAATGTAGGGTAACACACCTGAACCCACAGGGACACTGAGGCACAGATCAGAGAAAGGACTTGTCAAGGTTATTCTGCTTTGGGTCCTGCAGTTGAGCTTGGTCTGGGTAGGAAGGGCCACTCTCCCTGACAAGCAGGTGGGGCCCAGCAGCTACCTGGACCCTCTGCCGTGGGTCCATTCTGACCACCGTTTCTTTGCAGTTGGGGGTGTGTTGGCCCAGACGCAGCCCTAGATTCTGGAAGCGGGGTTGGGGGTGCAGGCTGGTCAGCCTCCAGACATCGTCTTGCTTCGTGGGCAGCCGCAATCAGCTCACTAGACACAATTAGACACATTTGGAATTTTCTAGGCCAGGGGACGAGGCTGAAATATCCCTCGGGTCGAGCAAGGTGGCCCCCTGGCTGCCCATTCCTCACCCCTCTCTGGGCTGAGGCCCCTGCCCCAGCCTCACGCCCCTGCTGACATCCCAGCAATGCTGCAGCGTGCTGTAAGGCCTTTGTACATGCAGGTCCTTCGGCCCAAAATGCCCTTCCCTGTTTTGTCCCTTGAGAAAGTCTTTCCTCCTAGGCCATCACTCCTGTGTTCTCACCTATGAGCCTTACCTCCTGCCTGGCCCCTCCCACCTCTCCGCCCAGCTCTGCTCCGTGTTTCCCGCTGGTCTGTGAGCTCCACGCAATGAAAACCTTATCAAATCATCTTGACACCTGCCCCCTCCTTGCACCAGCCCCAAACCAGGCCCATGTGGGGGTTGGTAACTAATGTCTCAGTTTCCCCCACTCTCTCCCACAGTTGCAGGGTCATCCTGGAGACCTGATTCACTCGTACATGCTCGGGCTAATTTCAGGGTATCCCCTGCACTGTCAGGGATACAGCCAGTGCCAACCTTTTCCATGGCCCACCAGGGGCTTGGGTGGCCAAGAGGCACTGCTTCACACAGTGTTCTCCTTGTCCCTGGTCCCTAAAGCCTCCTGAGCGTGCTCCCAGCTGCCTCCCCAGTACCCAACACCAGCCTGGCACTTAAGACTTTGCAGAATGAACAAATGAGTGAACGTAGCTCTCAGCTCAGCAGCCTCTGAGCTGTCCACACGTGCAGTGTCCGTACCCCCTAGGGCAACAGAAAGCAAACATCATAGGTTTGCCGAGGAAGAGGCCAGGTTGAACCCTGGCTCTTCATGTTCCCAGAGAGGGAAAGTGGGCAAGTCACGGGAGTGACAAGGCACAATTCTGGAGAAGTACGGGCCTTAAGTATGTGAGGGCACAGTATGCCCGTAGGACAGCAGCTTCAGAAGGGGCTGTCCTGACTGCCCGTGGCAGGGGCAGGTGGGTCTGGGAAGGCTGGAGGGCCATTTCCTCCCGCCCCACCCCACCCACCCGCCCGCCCGCCGCCCGCCGCCCACAGCCAGCTGTGTGGCGGACATTCCTGGGCCTGCTCATTGATATTCAGGAATGGAACTCTAGCAGGCTCGGCAGGCGCCCAGAGCGGGCAGGCACTCAGGCCCCTGGGCTCTTCTGCTCCTGTTGGGAGGGTCATAACACCCTCGCCGCCAGAGAGAGCATCCCGGGCCATGGACACCCGTGGCTGGACAGTGGGGGAAACTGAGGCCTGAAGTGGAGACCCCTCAGTAGCCCCCGGACTCGCAGTGGTCTGGGGGTGGGGCATGGGAGAGTGGGTCTCCTGACTCCCTGCACAGTGCTCATTCTCGGCCCATCCTCTGGGCTGCAAAGTGTCCCCAGGGCCTGCGCCTTCCAGGTGCCTCCGAGCCCTGCTCTCCGGAGGCCCTGCCTGAGGCCCCTCGGGGGGGGGGCTGGGTCCCAGGCAGGCTGGCAGGCCGGCCAGCGTCCCACACTGTCTCAGCAGGAAGACTGACCAGGAGGCTCCTCCCTCACAGCTCACGTTTGCCAAGCCCCCACCTCGCACCTCTGGGTTTTTGCAGATGGCTTGTTTTTCCTCGGGGTGTGAAAGCTGGTCATTGCGGGGGCCTCCTTCATTCCAAGCATCTGGCCCAGGCCAGCCACAAACTCCCCGCTCCTGTGGAGGCAGGCCCCTGACCCGGGGGTCAGAGGGTATGGAGCGGGGCACCCTCTCAGAGCCAGCTGGACCCAGCCCTAGGGGGTCTAGCCCCTGGGACGCAGGCCCCCACCCCCGGAGGTGACATTAAGGCCCCTGGGCACCCCGTAACCACCCCTACGACCACCTTGTAGCTCTGGCCAACTGCCAGGCCTCAGCTGAATCTTACTGGGCCCAGGGGTCTACCTCCCACTCCAAGCCACCAGAAGGACCCAAGACAGGGCCCCACATCTCTGAAGGGCAGCCATGTGTTCAAATTCTCATCCCCATACTCTCTGCATGGTCTGCCCCCTGGTCCAGCTTCTCACCTTTTCTCCTTCCAGAACCTTCTCATGGAAGGTGCCCTCCAGAGCCCCCAGCTCCACAAAGAGCACACCCTCTCTCGCACACAGTTTCCTCCCCTTCTCTGACGCCCCTGCTCCATCATCGCTCCATCATCAATCCATGAGGGCTGCCTGTCCCTGGAGGACAGGCTCCCATCTGTCCCCCAAAGGGAGGCTGGGTTTCCCCGGACACTCCAGAAAAAGGAGCTGGAGGTGGCCTTGGGTGGCTCCCCGTTGCTACCTCCTGACCCTCTTCCCCACCCACCCTCTCCTTTGGCGTCCGGGCCGACTGGCTGCTCCCCACCCTGTTACTATCACCCACCAGCTTCTCCGTCACTCTTTGCTCACAGACGCCCACCCTCCCTCTCTCATTGTTCTGGGTCACGTGGATGTCCCAGTCAACGTCCTAGCCTCCCTGTCCTTAGGCTTCCTTGTCTCCAATGCCCCCTCCACTGCTCGACCTCCAACGGCAGGAATTCAAGCGCTGCGTTCTCCGAGGACAACCCTCGGTCTTCGTGGCTCACTTGCTCCTGTTCACTCGCACCCCCCGCCCCCGCCCTCGCTGTCTGGCACAGTTCTCAGCGGCATTCGCTGGCTCCTCATCTCTCCTTCTCCCGCACCTCCCTGAGTCGCCCATCTCTTCTCCTGCCCGAGGCCGAAGGGTGCTTCGTCGCCCTATTGTGGGGGCTGCCTGCTCTGCCTCTGTTGAACTCCCCCAGCTTGGTCCTCATCACCTTTTCTCTCTGCTCTGCCCTCCTGCTCCAAGTGTTGCCTCCCGCCCTGTAGATGAGATCAAATCTGCCTGCCCGTGGCTCCCACAGGTGCGTTTACTGCCCCTCCCGCTGCTCCGAGCTGTCTGTGCTGTCCTCAGAGCTTCTCCAGGGCAGGGTCACGCACACTCCATTGTCTGTCCCCGCTGTCTGATGGCTGCCGGGGGCAATGATAGCAGCTGGCGTGCCTTGTGTGCTCCCATGTGCCAGGTACAACTTGAGGTGCCTCGTAAGAGGTAAGTCCTTTAATTCCCCCTTTTAGAGAAGGCCATAGAGGATCCGTGACTTGCCTGGGGTCCCACTGCCAGGAAGCGCGGTGACAGGACGTGAGCCCAAGGAGTCTGTCTGTGCGGCTCACCTGCCTGATCTCCGCACTGTGCGGCCTCTCCTTGTTTGTTGAGCTGAGGTGAACTGAGTTCCCTCCCCACCAGAGTAGAAGCAGAGATCCTAGAATTCAACCAACCTCCTCCTGTTCTCAGAACTGTAGCCAGAGCTACCATTTGCCAAGAACTAAAAAATATGTAAGGGAGTGGTTAAAAGCTTAATCTGGAGGCAGACATTCCTGGTTCGAATGCCAGCATTTCGCTTCCCAGCTGAGACCTTGCCCAAGCGAGTCATTTCTTTTACATCTCAATTTTCTCATCTTTAAAATGGGAGATAGTAATAGCAGAGATTGAGTGACGCACTTAAGACACTCACCCCAGCAGCAGGGACGAGGCTGATGAGCAACGAAGGTTTATTGAGCACCGACTATGTCCTGGGCCCTGAGCTCGATGCTGGCGCACAGACTGGAAAACATAGGCGGGGCCAGGGAGGCGCACTCACAATCACGGTTGTAGGAAAACCCATCCCTGCGAGATTTGATTGCTTTGATAACTGAGTTGCTGAGCTGTGGATAACACCAGCTGGTGTCTGGGGTGAAAGAGAAGCAACTTGCTCAGTCGCTCTCACCTCTGTACCTTTGCACAAGCGTCTCTGCTAGGGTTCCTTCCCTCATCCTCGTCAGCTGGAAAACTCCTACCAACCTACAGCACTCGGCCCAAGCATCACCCCCCTCTCTGAAGTCGCCTGGGATTGCCGCTAAATCAGTCTTTCTTTTCTCTGGATACCCCTAGTACCTTATGTACACTCTTACCCATGTAACTCATTCATTCATTCGCAGATTTCGCAGGTAGATAGTTTGATAGATAGGTGATGGATGGATGAACAGCTAGATCGGCAGACAAACATTTGCTGAGTGTCTAGGTACCTACTCTGGGCCCTGAGGTTACAAATGATAGCTGAACACTAACACCTAGTGAGTTCTTATTGTGAGCCAGGCAGTTTTAAAGGCTTTGTGTACAATCTTTGCAACAACCCCGTAAGATAGGAGCTGACTTTTCCCATTTCACAGATGGGTGCACTGAGACACCGAGAGGCTAAGCTGCTTACCCGGGTCTCAGAGCTAGTAAGTGCTGAGCTCAAGGCTGTGGCCTAGGTAGGCTGTTATCCACGCTACCCGCCGCCTCTCACAGGGCGGGCGGGCTAGTCATTGCCCTTGAGTTTCAGGCACATCCACTGCTTATTTCTAGGCTGACCCACCCGCCTGGTTTGCCTAGGAATGGTGGGTTTCAATGCTCAACTTGGGAAAGACCCAGGAAAACAGAGACAAGTTGGTCACCCTTATCTTTCTTCAAAAATGTCATGTGACTAGATTCATACTCATATCTGTCAAAATCCACACCCACCCTCCCAAGCAGCCTCCTAAGGAAATAAAGAGGCCGGGTTCAAGTAGGGTCCTGTCTAAAGGCAGGGAAGCCCCTTGGGGCTGCTCTTCCTGGCCACCCAGTCCCTGAGGCCTGCAGGCCGGCAGCGATGGGCATGGGGAGAGGCCGTCCCAAAGCCCACAGGCCAGGGAGGGGGGCCTGAGAGCCGGTGCCGGGCTCACCTCCAGGGCACGCTCCCTGCCTCGCCCACTCCCCTTGCACAGCCTCCCTCCACAGGGAATACACTAATAAAGAAAGACATGAGTGTGAGGAAAAGGCAATGTACTACGGAATACAAGTCAGCAGTTTAAAGGAATGGATGGCTGATATGCGCAACAGCACAGATCAGTCCCTCAAAGCATTAACAGAAGCAAAGAAATCAGACACAAAAGAGCCCCTACAGTTTGATTCCAATTATAGGAAATTCTAGCAAAAGCACACTAACCCACTGTGGCTGCCTGGGGACAGAATGATAGGGAGAGATGGGTGCAAAGGGCACCACCCTCTCTCAGGGGTGACAGGAGGGCACTGTGTCTATATGGTGGTGGTTGTCTCACTGGTGCACGGCCCTGCACAAAGTCATCACACTGTCCAATTGAAGTCGACGCAGTTTATGACACATGAATCATACCTCAGTTAAATTGATTTTTAAAAGAGACATCAGTGGACGACTTTCGGTCAAGATGGCGACATAGGCACACATGGCTTGACTCTTCGCACAACCACATCAAAATTACAACTACAGTATAGAATGGCCACCACTCAGCAACGTCAGAAATCAAGTTGAATGGAAGTCTGGCAACTACAAAATGAAGCTGAGTGGAAGTCTGACAACTACAGAACTGAAGAAACCACACCCATCCAGACTAGTAGGAGGGGCACAGAGGTGGAATGGGCTGGCCCCACAAAAATTCAGGAGGGGTATCTCAGGAGCGAGGAGTCCCATACCCACACCAGGCCCTCTAGCCCAGATTTCCAATGTCAGGAAGATAAGTCCCCACAACTCCTGGCTGTGAAAGCCAGCGGGGCTTGAGTCGGTGGAGGAGGCTGCTGGAGCCCTGAGCAGCTCCTCTTGGGGACCCACACATGGACTCACCCGCTCAGACGCGCTCCCTCTGAGCTCCAGCACTGGGGTGGCAGCTTGAAGGGCACCAGTGGTTCACAGGGAGAGACTGAAGTGTCTGGCCTCAGGGTGAGCAGAGGCCGTTGTCTCTTTGCTGAGCCCTCCCCCAACAGAGTCTGTAGGCTGGTGCCATATCTGAGACTCATTCAACCTGGCTAACACTATATGACCCACCTTGGAAATCCACAGAGGCTCCACCTCACCCAATTTACGTGTCCACCCAAGCTGCTTTTCCATAAGAATGGTTGATCTTGGCTCCTAAATCCTATCAAACAAGCAACAGCTGGCTTCAGTGAACCCTCACAGCCTCCAGATTAGAGTCACAGCTTGGTTTCACCTGGAAATCTCCAAGCCCAGCACAAGTAGCAGCCATCTCAGGTTGCTTTACAGCTCAGGCAGGGTGCCCTGGGCAAAACACAGGTAGGGGCTGACCTTGTCCTGCACCACCTGGGAAACTCCAGGGCCAACCCATCCAGTGGACAGCTTCAGACCACATAAGAGTATCACCACCCTGCCCCTGCACAGCTGATCCTCCACAGAGGGCAGAGGGTGGGGGTCAGTGGCCACAGCCAGTCCTTGCAGCTGACTGCCCTGGGGAAATCCCTCCCACTGATCTGCCAACAGCAACCAAGGCTCAACTACAAGAGGATGGTGTGCTCAGCCCACACGAAGGGTACACCTTGAGTATCCAGCTTGGGTGATGGGGAGGCCGTGCCACTGGACCTTACAGGACACCTGCTATGTTAGGCCATACTGCCAAGACATGGAGTCAAAGCAGCTCTTCCTAATACAGAGAAGCAAACACAGGGAGGCTGCCAAAACAAGGAGACAAAGAGACATGGCCCAAATGAAAGAAGAGATCAAAACTCCAGAAAAAGAACCAAATGAAATGGAGATAAGCAATCTACGAGATGCGGAGTTCAAAACACTGGTTATAACGATGCTCAAGTAACTTTGTAAGAACTTCAACAGCATAGAAAAGACCCAGTCAGGAATGAAGGATACACTAATTGAAATAAAGAACAATTTACAGGGAAATAACAGTAGAATGCATGAAGCCAAGAATCAAATCAATGATTTGGAACATAAAGAAGCAAAAAACAACCACCAGAACAAGAAGAAAGAAAAATACAAAAAAATGAGGATAGTATAAACAGCCTCTGGGGCAACTTCGAGAGTCCAACATTCACCTCATAGGAGTGCCAGAAAGAGCAAGAAATTGGAAATCTGTCTGAAAAAATAGCGAAAGAAAACTTCCCTAATTTGGTGAAGGAAATAGACAAGCAAGTCCAGGAAGTGCAGTGAGTCCCAATTATGATCAATGCAAAGAGACCCACTCCAAGGCACATCATCATTAAAAGGCCAAAGATTATAGGTAAAGAGAGACTTTTAAAAGCAAGAGAAAAGAAGTTAGTTAACAGAAGGTTGCCAGATGGGAGGAGGAGGGGGAGAATGGGTGAAGAGGTGAGGGGATTAGAAATACAAATAGGTAGTTACAGAACAGCCATGGGGATGTAAAGTAAGTATAGGAAATAGAGTAGCCAAAGAAGTTATACACATGACCCATGGACATGAACAATGGTGGGGGAATGGCCTAAGGGAGTAGGGGAGTGCTGGGTGGAGCGGGTAAAGGCGGGGGGACAATCAGGACAACTGTAACAGCATAATCAATATAATATAATAAGTAAATAAATAAATAAATAAGACATTAGCGAATGAATGAATGAATCCATGCAGTCACCATGCTTCTCCCACGGACCACCCCACCGGGCTCCAAACACGCTGATGTAACCCAAACCGACACGCTTTACTTAGATCTTGCTTCCCCAGCCAGGCCTTTCCAAGGAGGATGGAAATTGGTGTTTATTTAGTGCCTACTATGTGTCAGGCACTTCGTCTATAATTATTTCAATTCTTCCTCGCAAAGGCCTTGTGAGGTGGGCAAGTTATTTCCATTTAGAGTGGCGGGCACTGCATCCCAGAAAAGAAAGTAATGCCCCCCCCACATCAGACAGCCCCCAAATGACAGAGCCAGGATGTGAACCCAGGTTTCTCAGACTCTGGAGCCGCATCCCAAGCTTCCTCCCACCGAGAGCCCCTGTGGGAACTCCATGTGCGTGTGCACACGCACGTGTTCGTGAGACCTTGGACACGTCTCTCTTGTCTCCGGGAGGAAGCATGGCTACTGCCGAGGGAACCGAATGTGTTCCTCATCCTTTCTGAGTCCCATGAGAAGATTCAAGAAGCGGTAGCCAGGCCCAGATGTTGTATCTGGTCCATTGAGGATGAAGAAACCGCCCCAGCTGGGGCAAGGGGCTCCGTCCATGGTGGCTGCTTTGGGGTGAGAGAGGTTGGAGTGGGGGAGGGGCTCTTCCTACACCTGTGTGTGGCGCCCAGGGGGCCAAATCAACCATATCGGCAATGTGTTTAGGTTGAATCTGGGGTGAGGGCTCCGGAGGACACCTCAGTATGACTTTGCCCTGTAAATCAAAACCTACCACCCACATATCAGGAAGGAGGGGGAGAGGCAGAGGAATGCAGAAAACTGACATTCTTGAGAACGTAACAATCTTCAGGGCTCTGTGCCAGAGGTGCCCACACAGTATCTCCCTGGAGCCGACAGGGCCCTTCCAGGCAGGCAGGACTTTATTTCCCTTTTCTTTCAGATGAAGAAGCAGAGGCTCAGGGATGAGAAGGAGCTTGTATAAATCGCATAAAAGGCACATGATAAGTCCCTTTCCTTCTACTCTTTCCTTTATAATAAAGGCCTGCTGTCTTTAGCATGTTCCCAGTCGAGCACTTTCCCAAAGAAACCCACTGCTAATGCATCTGTCCACATGCCCTTCCACTCATTTACCCATCCTTCCTAGCTCCATCTAATCTGTACACTTAACCCTTCAACTATCCATCAATGCACTCAGCTATTCATACAAGAAATCACACAGCTGTCCACTAGTGCGTGTACAAGGTCTGTCCAGAGGGTCTCCAGGCATGTAATATGAAAAATAGAGACATTTATTGAAGAAGATACAAGGTATAAGAAACATTGTACATAGGACAATGACACCCCAGTCCCCTTCCAAGGAGACACCTTGGGACCTCCCACAGTTCTCCCAGTCGCCACCAGCTGCCTCGTCAGATTTTCCTGAATCTCATCGACGGTCTGAAATCCCTTCCCTTTCAAAGGTGATTTTAGTTTTGGGAAAAGCCAGAAGTCACAGGGCGCCAAATCTGGGCTATAGGGGTCTGAGTCACCTGGGTGATTGGATGTTTCACCAAAAGCTTCTGCATGATACGTGATGCACACGTGGGCACGTTGTTGTGACGAAGCTGCCAATCACCAGTTGCCACAGCTGCGG
>PVJD01019066.1:0-12696 GCA_004026545.1 Mormoops blainvillei | reverse complement strand
CTTCCTTCCTTCCTTCCTTTCTTTCTTTCTTTCTTTCTTTCTTTCTTTCTTTCTTTCTTTCTTTCTTTCTTTCTTTCTTTCTTTCTTTCTTTCTTTCTTGTTGGTTTCTATGTACACATTTTTAACCTTAACAAAATATACTCACCAAGATCCTACAGTCTGCTAGGCACACTTACATCCACTATTTTACTTAACCCTCACAACCCTTTGGTAAGATAGACGATAATATTCCTAGCTTGTGAATGTGAATTAAGGGCCGAGGAGAGCTGCTGCATGTCGCGCCTAGGAAGGGGCAGACGGGAATTTGAACCTCAGTCTTCAGGCCGGCGTGTGACACTCACTGCCTGCATTTGTGCAGCCAAGTCCATGTTCACGTGCACAGACAGATCGATGCAGCCTGGAGCAATGCCTGGGGAATCAGTCCCCACCCCCCAGGATAAATGATAGTGAACTTTGAGCAGATTCCCACGTGGTGCCCACAGCGTGCACCAGGGACAGTGGAGCCCAGTGGTTAAGGCACAGGATTTGGAACCAGGCTGTTGCCATCCATTCTCAGTCAAAATACCATCCTCCCTGTGCTCTGATTCCTCATTCATAAAACGGGACACCCATTGTCTCACTTCGCAGTGCTGTGATAAAAAGTAAAGGAATTAAGCCAGGCGGACCCAGGAGAACAGTGCCTGGAACAGGGTTTGACTCACTAAATAGAGGATGTTTTCCAGGCGGTGCACACAGTGCCAGTACCTTACGTATAAGAGCCTCACCCTTATTTCTAGGCAAGGAAGCTACCACTCTGAACGTTTAAATCACTTGTCAAAGGTTACAAGCCTGGGAAGAGAAGGGAGGAACATTTTGACCTGATCTGTGCTAGAGAAGCTCCTTTCCAAACAGCCCGGCCAAGGCGTGCACTCAAGCTCTGATTGTCAGCTGCACAGGACAGTGTGTTTCTGTGATGAGCCTTGAGCAAGAGCCTTGACCCATCTCACACTGAAACGTCCCTGTCCTACATTTTTGCTCTTCAGACATTTCATATTCTGAAGGCTTCTTTTGCAAAATCCGAGTTCAAAAAAAAAAAAAGACACTATTCTTCCAGCGGAAAGGGGCCTCAGGAAAAATTTCCCAAGAGCCCCTGCTTCTCTGTGACTGTTTTCTTGAGAGCCTCAGAGAGTTTGGGTAACTCGGCTCAAAACGCTCCCCATGTTCGTTCCCCACATTAACGCTCTTTCCGATCATCTGATATTTATTCTTCATTAGAAATGAAGGTGTCAGCCAGCCCTATTCGGCATGCTTACCTGAACATCTGGAGCTGAAAGCATGTCAAACACATTCATTTTAATGTGCACATTTCAAATTACAGGCTTATGGCTATCTATCTTGTAATGCCTCAAGCTGGTGCACATCAAAAATTACAGCCTCTGGAAATTGCTTCAAACTCCTGGTACCTTCTTCCCGCTACATCAGCATCATCATCATCATTGTTGTTGTCACCATCAAAACGGTGGCTATTAAGGACCTATTCTACCTATTGAGGTATAATTTACAGACTATGAAATTTACTTTTTGAAGCGTACGGGTGAAAGAGTATTGATGACTCAATATATCAAACACTTTCACCCAACTTCTCTCTGTGCCCATTTGCAGTAATTTCCTTCCTCATCTCCCCGGCCTGGATAATCACTGATCGGATTCCTGTCACTACAGTTTGGCCTTTCCTCGAATTTCACATAAGTGGAGTCAGACTGTGTGTGGTCTTTTGTGTCGGCTTCTTTCACTAAGTTTAATGCTTCTGAAGTCCACCTTTGTTGGACCCAGCAGTTCTGAACCCTCCCTGGGTTTCCCAGTCTCCTGCAGCATTGAAAAATTACTCAGATATATAGTGTCTCCCACCAGAGAATCTAATTCCTTTTCTCTAGGGTGAGATCTGCTTTTGTTTTAAAAGCTCCCAGGTTATTCTGACGAGCATCCGGGCTTGAGAAGCAGCAGCCTCTACAAACTCTACTGTTTTACAGGTAAACACCTATCCGCACCATGAACTGGAAAGGTCCTATTTTATAGGTGAAGAAAACAACTCTCAGACAAAGGGGAGGTATCTTGCCCAAGATCATACAAACAGTGGTTGGAAAAGTGTGATTCAAACTTGAAGCTTTTTCCAGCCCACGTTCCCTCTCTGGCATAACTTCAGGCAAAGAAGAAAATCTCCCACTGTGCCAGAGAATCAGTTCTAGCACTCAAAGGAGGCCGTGGAAAATTCTTACTTTAAAAAAAAGAAGAAAAAAGCAACAAGAAACCCAGCTCCTGTTATTTGGCCGCAGGTGGACGGAAAGCATCTAAACAATTTTCAGAGTCTGGTGACTATGCGTCATGCTTCGGTGGTACAAAGATGGCGGAGTACAAATTTACCCAGCTTTCAGGAGGGAAAAAAGAAATCACCCTGGAGCTCAGGACAGCCTCACATATTCCAACCCAAAGGGGGAGCTGAAGAATGCCACGGGTTTCTGAGACGCAGGGTTATAAAAAGACTTCATCACCTGTGATGATCACTCCAGGGAAGGCGGGGCAGTCAGACAAGTGACCTGGTCTTGGAGGTCAGAGTGGCCAGAAGAAACAAGTTCCCTGCAGCCTTCGGTTTCTGAATGTACACTGTTCACTGGGCTCATCTGGGAAGGAGCTTCTGTAGGTTGTCAGAAAAAATACTAGTCCCGTGGACATTTCAGAATGAAGAGCAGTTCCTTTCTAGCTAGCAAAGAGCCCAGGAACCATAGTTTTCAAAGTACATTACTCACATTCTTTGAAATTAGAAACACTGTCATCTTTAGGGACCTTTGCATTAGTGTGTCAGCGGTGCAAGGCTAGCTGCTGAGAACACAGTTGTAGGTTTGCCTATTTTATATGTGGTACCACCTACTGAGATGATACACCAGCAATTGTTCTTTTTTTAACCGGAGAAATGTCAACAAATGCCTGTTTCAGTAAGTGAGCAGTCCTGTCTTGACTGACTCATTGGTGATGGTAGCGTGTCCACCTTCCCATGAGGGCCCTGAGCGCCACTGAGCACATCGGCAAAGGAGGCAGGAGCTGAGATGCTAGGGTCTCTGGAGGCCCAGGGACTGCTAGGAGGCCCTGAGCCTCCTGTGAAGTCCGCACTCCAGGGCTTTCCCCTAGAAATCCTGTTTACGGGGCGCTGGATGGGGCTGTGCATGTTTCCTAGGGCAGCTGTAACAAAGTAGCACTGACTGTGAGGCTTAAACAACAGAAACTTGCTATCTCAGAGCTGTGGAGGCTGGAAGGTCAAGGTGTCAGCAGGGTTGGTTCCTCCTGAGGCCTTGAGGGACAATCCTTCCCAGGGGTCTCCCCTGGGGCTGGTGATTTATAGGCGATCTTTGGAGTTCCATGATATCTGCTGCGTCACCCCAATTTCTGCTTTATCCTCACAGGGTGCTCTCCCTCAGCGTGTCCCAATTTCCCCTTTTTATAAGGACATTAGTCACATTGGTTTAGAGCCCACCCTAATCCAGCAGGATCCTATCCCAAATTAACCACATATGAGGTACTAGGTAGGAAGGCTTCGACACGGGGCACAGTTCAGCTGCTAACAGGCTGGGACTGTCCTTTCAACCGTTTGCCCAGGTGAGCTCATCAGCCTGGTTAGAGAACCACTAACTTAGAGTGGAAGCAGCTCCTGCCCGCCTGACGTGCCCAGGCCCTTCCCAGGAAGAAACGCAAAACGTAACACCTCTCTTCTCCTTAAACTCCATTCTTACCCCCCGAATACCCCATCTTTGTTTCCCCTAGGCCCACTCTCTCAGATTGAAGGAGAAAAAGTGATTCAGAGGGAGGAGGGGGTGGGGGTGTCTATGGAAAGTTAGGACACAAAGGGAGCACACTCACCTGGGCATCAGGGGCTACCGTTGCTACCTGGCCCCCACCACTGGTGACCGTAGCGCGAGCCAGAGGTTATTTTTACCAAGAGGATGTCACATATTAGATTATGTTCAATGTTTGTGAAAGTTTGTTCTTGCCCTGAAAGACGTTTGCTATTCCAGACACCAAATAAAATTGGACATTGGCAAATAGCGTGTTCCTCTCTGTGACAAATTCAAAGAAATGGTATCTGTTCCTTTCGGCCACTCGCCTTACATTCAATTTTCTTGGAAAAGGGCATGGGCAAAACTCCAGCATATATTGTGCACATGGCAAGCTGCACAGGGATATTGCAGACTTGGTGACAAAGAGGGAGGAAAGATAATTTAGAACTATTATTAAGCGTGCCATAAATATTTGATCCAATCAAAAGCACTCTATATGTTTCAGATCTCTGAGCTTTGTCTGGTGCGGGGTGTAGCATGTTGTGTGTGCTTGTGTGCAGTGTGATGTTTGTGTGGTGTGTACTTTGTGTGCGTTTTTGAGGAGTGTATATTGTTTACATACTGTCTACTTCTGTAGTTCCCTGGGCGGGTGGCTCCGTGGAATTCTGGGCCCTTAGTGACTCAGCCTGTTCAGAAGCCCTTACTCTGTCCCTGCAGTTTCCTTGGCGGCCCCATCCAATCCTCAGGTCTCAGCATAGCTGTCACCACCCCTGAGGACCTTCCCATCCCAAGAGCCCCACCCTCAGCCCTTCACTATTCTACCCTGTTTATTTTCTTCACAGCACTTATACGACTTACCATGATCTTATACGAGGATGGCGTCCTGGTCCACTCTGCCTCTTCTCTGTAGAATGGAAGAAGTGTGAAGACGGACCATATTGGCCTTGTTTCCTGGTATCCAAACCAGAGCTTTGTGCTGTTGAGTGAATAAACAAATGAGTGGGTGAATGAATGAATTCACCCATCCCTTAATGAGAGAACTCCGCCAAATATTCTAACCTGTTATCATGGTATAAGCATTCTAATCTTTAAAGAGTTTAACAATTCTAGTTCAATGTTCTGATCTGCCACCACAACCCAAACAGGACATTTTTGTGAAATCCACACATGTCCTAGTGATCTCCTCTTTCGTGGTCTCTGGGAGCTTGATCATCATCTGCCATGGCATGAGGGGGAGGGGAGAACAGGACGGCCTGGAAGAAGGGGCCCAGAGGATCTCTGCGTCGTGATCCCCCGGAATGTGTCGAGTGGGTTGGAGCCAAGGGTGCAGGGACTCTGCAGGCAGGGAAACTGGACGAAGCCTCTGTAGCATCCAACGGAAGCAACTGATGAAGGGCCAGACCGGGTGCCGAGGATGAGTGAGCATGGGGACCGTGCAGGTAACAACCACAGGTCCATCAGTAGAGGACCAGGGTAAGGAGAGAAGACTAACCTACCGATTATAACAATCCTGATCGTAGAAGACTAAACTGTCCTCACCAAAGTAATCCAGCAAATGCCTCTTCAAGAGACACCTCCAAGCTTTTCCAAGTCCGTTCGCCAAGGCCAAGACTAGGGTAAGGCAAGAGAGGGGCCCAGGGAGCCCACTTTCAGAGGAGACTCACCCCAGGGTCCTGCAAGCACCTCTCTGAATTTTGCAGGCTAGGGACCTCTCTGGGTTCACACTGGCCTCGGTTCTATCATGCATGATGAAGGCCCCAAAGTCAGTTCCACTTCCTTGGATCTACTGCCCTATCACGCACCCAGCCAGCTTCTGATGCACTGAGGTCCAGACTCGGTCAAGGGAACAGGGGTGACCGAAGACCACAGGCTGCAGAGACAAGCTTATGGTCTGTCTCGTAAGGAATGTGGTGCCATTTTTTGAATCCTCAGGAGACAATGACAAGCTTTCTACCAGAGGGGCCAGTGGTACCTGGGATTGTGCAAGAAAGGAAGAGCCCTGTGGCATTTGGTGTGACTTTTTGCAGAATGTCAACTGGGAGAGACACTGAGGGGTAAGGTTTTAACAGATGAAGCTGGAAGTTGAATGACTCCCAGCAGAAAGAGGAATGAGGGGGTGGGGAGAAACTGGTGGAAAGGCAGGGTTTAAGGCAAAATTATGCACCGAGTCTGAATGGAAAGGATTAAAGGGCATTTTGTTCTTAGCCTGTGAAAGTCTGGATGTCATCAAAGCCAATGCCGCTCTTCAAGCCTGACAGTTTGCCTGTCATTTTCTGTCTAATTAGTACAGGAGCTAAGCTCTCAAACCTTCATCTTACTCCTCTGCCTGTGTTAATGGCGGGATTGGCTACCAGCTGATATCAAAGGCGATTCGCCTCCACACAGACCATTTAAACTGTGCCCCGGGTTAATTCCTTCGTCATCTGCTGAAGAAGCGCTTCCTCCTCCAGCCCTAATGAGACTGCCAAGAAAGGTAAGGGGCATCAGCACACGAGCCAGGGGACTAAATGCACTAATTAAAATGCAAGGCCGCCCAAGCTGCCCACTTTCCAAAGATCAGCGGTGCCAAGAAGTCAATGAGGCTCAAAGTTCACGTTGGCGAGCGGAGCGAGGAGCCGGGCTCCCAGGCGGGAAGCCTGGCGGCACGGTGCCAGCCAGCCCGGCGGTGCCCACTTGCAGAGACGAAGCACTTTCCGATGGTTGCATGGAACTCAAAATAACATAATTTTATCCCTAGAAGCAATTTCCATTACCAGCCCTGTTTATTCCCGCATTATTTTCTCAAGAGCAGCGATAAACACACTGCACTCTCCCTGATTGCGCACGTTTTCATTGCCGCTCAGAGTCGTCGGAAGAGGGGAAGCCGGATGGAGTGAGCTCACTCTCCCAGGGCTCCTGGCGCTGTGCTCCGCGCCGGCCTCGGAAGCCCACGGAAGCCTGAGGCCGGCCCGAGGGGCCAGGGGAAACCAGGGAAAGGCTGGGCTGAGGTGCCGGTGCTGCCCAGGTCCAGGGCCGAGCACGAAGAAATTTGTTTGAAACTCTCCATTGTGGTTTGGACCTAGAAGGAAAGATGTCAATAAATACCACCAGCAGATGCTTGAGCTCTCTGACGGGTGTGTGTCGGACTGTGGGTTGTGGCCTCTAGGTGTGTTACGAAATGAATTCAATGGATCACGGGCAGCATTTTAGAATAAAAGAGAAAATAGATGGATGGCAGTAGTGTATTCATTTTAATAACTTTGTGTGGATGTGTGTACACGAATGTGTATGTGCTGACATACATATTGAACAATAATTTCTTATCATAGGTTGGTGTCAGAAATGTTTGCTAAACACTAGTGATGATTCGAGCGTTCAGGGAAAATGAGAGTCGGGAGTTAAAAGAGCAGTTGTCTCCAGAGCTGCAGAGAGCTGGGTTTGAATCCCAGCCGGGCCACTTGCTCACTGAGTGGCTGTGGGAACCTCCCCACCAACTTCAGCTCTGCCGTCGAACAATGGGAATAAGACATACACTGCCTGCGGCTGTCGTGAGGAGGTGAGGGGCTAATGTGTGCCGCAGGGAGAGCAGTGGGCCTGCAGGCAGAGCCCCTGGGTTGCCTGCGGGGCTCTGTCATTCACTCGCCACGAATGAGCACGGTGCTCTGTCTCTGTTGGCTTCCATCCCCTCATCTGTAGCATGTGGGCAATGACATCGACCTCACAGGTTGTTATGAGGATTCATGAGATAAAAAAAGAAGTGACTGTGCTTGGTGAATGGAAAAATGCTACAAAATGTGAGGGCGTGTTATTTCTCTCTCTACCTGACGCTGTCTGTAGGGAGGGAATGTAGTTCCCGATGGGCATGGGGGTCCTATCCCAGAAGCTACTGGCTTGAGGCCACAGATGGCATGGAGCCCTGTGTCCCCTAAAGGGGGAGCATGACATGAGTGACAGGGCCTGTGACTGAAAACCGGGGTCTGGAAAACTCCCTGAGTTTAGATGTACTCCGGGGCACCCGACTGGCGAGGGGCAGAGGCCTTGCCAGAGGAGACAAACGGGGAGGTAGGCAGAGAGCCATGGAAGGAACAAACAGTTCTTCAGCCTTGTTGAGTGATCTACACGACTATTTAAAAATAAAGGTTCCTAGTGTACTCCATGGAGAACCTGTGTCTCTTGGCCTGGTGTGGCACTTGGTGATGTGACCTTTCTTAAAAGCTCCTCAGGTGACTATGGCAACATACCCAGTGTCCAGGTCTTTGCCTAGGAAAGGGAGACTAGACAGTCAGTTACCCTGAGACTTAGTTTCATTCTCCTTGGGGACAGAGGACACTTCCTTGCAAGGTCATTCTCGTACTTCCACATGCTTAAGAGTCTCCCAGGGGATTATCGAATTGGCAGGCTCCTGAACCTCGTGCCCCAGAGACTCTGGCTGGGCTGAGGGGTGGAGGCAAGAACCCCTCAAGGGTGGTGAGTGCCCCCAGGTGCTTCTGAGGCAGGTGGACCAGAAACCAGCCCTTTGAAAACCACCGCAAATTACTGGCAAATCACTTCACCTCTGAGCCTCCCCCAGCAGCTCCAAACTGGGGCAATCCTGTTCCCTGTAAGTCGCCCTCCTGGGGTTATTGTGAGGGGCCGAATGAGAATGGTAATGGGTAAACTGCAAAAGGCTATGAGGGTGCTTATTGTGGTCAACCAGATGGTCGTGTAACTCAGAGCAGAAAGAGCTGCAGGGCAAAGGCCACCAGTTTCCAATTTATCCCAAACCATATCCTTCAGGGACAAAAAGATTATAGTTCTCTTGAAAATCAAGAAGGCCGTGGAAAGACCGAGCCAACTTTATTTGGTTTCTCATTCATTCACCCGCCTGATTCTCAGTGAATTCGCCCTTACTTCTTTCAGCTTCAGGTCTATGGGCCAGTGCGTGTTTTCAAGGACAAGATAAAATGTGAGAGATGTAGAAACCAAAAGTGCCTCACGTGTGCAAAGTGTTGTTTGTGAAACATGTGAGAGCTGAAGACTCTCTGTTCTGAGACAATTAAAACTGGGTCCCAGTGAAGCCCTAGACTCAGACAATCAGAGCTGGAAGGCACCTAAAGTCCTTCATATACAAGAAAACTGAGCCCCAAGGAAGGTCACACCATCAGGGGTTATAAAATCTACCTTATTTGACTGCCAAGTCACTGGTCTTCTGACTCCAGTAGCCCTGATAGTAGATGTTTATTGGGTGCCTATCATATTTTTTAAGTATGCACTTGGGGTTCAAGGATGAGAAGGATATAGTCCTCCTCTTACAGGACCTTCTAGTCTCAGTAGGGATGTAAGGAAGAGAAATCCAATATTAACAACCCCAGGTACATTAGATGACTCACAAATCAGAAAGGCTAAGTGCAAGTGAAATATGGTGGGCTGGGCAAACCCATGTCTGTCTGGACTTGGGAGAGTGCCAGCCCGGCAGAGCCAACAAAGCACTGCTTGGGGGGCAATGAGAGAATAGGGGTCTCTAGAGATCAGAAGACACAAAGGGGGGAATGGTTGGAGAGAAAGCTGGGTTAGATTATGAGCCTTAAACACCGGGTTAAAGAATTCAGATTGCATAGGGAACAACTGCAGGTTTTCAAGCAAGGAAGCAACCCAATATTATAGAACCATGAAATAATCTCAGAGGTGCTTCCAAACTTCGCAGTACATTCAAGTTCTTGCAGATTCTGACTCAGCAGATCTGGAGCGGGACCGGAAATTCGGCATTTCTAATCAGATCCCAGGTTACGTGGTGCTGTGGGTAGTGGGCCCCAATTTAAGCAGCAAGGTTTGTGCTCACGATAGCCTACTGGCTTCCACTCTGGCTAAAGGTTAACATCGCCGAGGGAGCTTCACAAAACTGTCAGTACCGGTGCCCTCCACTGGAAGTCATTAAGTCAAAGTCATTGGGGAAGCAGGGACACTGGTCGTTTTGAATGCCCTTCGGTGGTCCCAGTGTGCAGCCAGAGCTGGGATCTGATGTCCAGAGCAACCTCTCCTGATGGCATGAAAAAGGGAGCTGGGGCAAGAAAGTGACCTGCATGATGTCACTCATTTCACAGGAGAGATGCAAAGAGGCTTCCCACGCGGTCACCCAGCCTCTTGTGCAGCAATCTTTAAAAATGTTCCAAAAAATGGTTAAAGGCTGCAAATCACATTCAGGGTATTTTTCTGGTAATAGTTTTGGGTGCCATTCTGTGAGGTTATTCTCAGACATTGGCCTTTAATCTTCTTGATTAATGAGTGAAGGGAAGCCCCTCTGAACTCATCTTCCCATTCTGTCATCTACAGGGTCTTATAACAAACTGTGTAGGAAGCTTAATAAGAAAAACTGGCAATGTGTTACAATTATGCTTGGCTGGATGGAAATTGAATTCCAAAGTGCAAATAATTTAAAATTTAAAGAAGTTGGTGACAGGGGTTTTCACTCAGGAAAAGTAAAAATGAAAATGTGTTCCTTTGACTTTTCTCCTCAGCCCCAGAGGCAGCGTTGTCCTGGGCGACGAGCACTGAACTGGGCTCTACTTGAGGCTTCTGTGACTCACTGAGGAGGGACCTTGAGCAAGTTACTGTAGTTGTGAGCCTCAGTTTCCTTGTCAATGAAATAAAGAGGTGGAATTAGATGATCCTAGTCCTCCTACTCAGAAATGCTACAGTTCTAAGTAAAACATAATGCAGTAGGGAAACAAGGGGGCAGCAACTTACAAAAAAAATACTGCAAAGTAATGAATTAAAAATGTAAACAGAAAAGGCAGTGAGAAAGAAAAACTTTGATTCCAGCAAATACACACTGCTAGTTGCTTTTCCAATATCCAAGTTCTCTTTCTTCCTCCAGGTACGTTCAAGGGAGCAGTGGGATTAAGGTAAAAATTACATTTCCCAGGCTCTCTTGCAGCTAAGATTGACCATGTGACACAATTCTGACTAATGAGACATCAGCAGAAGTCAGTGGAAATTTTCTGGGGAGGTTTTGCTTTCCCAGTGTAGATGCTATCTTTCTCCTTTTTGTTTCTTAGTTCTTCTTCCTGCATGAAACATATTTATAAATTTCCAATCCATGGAAACCACAAATGCTTTCAAGTAGTATTACCTACCAGTGCATATAAACAACTAGTAAACATACAAGTAAATTTCCAGCAAGACTGCTGTGACATTGTTTATAGTGACCACCCTGCAAAATGTCCAAGCCAACTAATTAACCAAAAATCATGATCTCAGTGACTCATCAAATGATCAATTTATTGCATTACTGATTCACTGAAGATAAAGGTTTCTACTAACCAGTAATAAAATTTATACCCATTCTTGTTCCTTTGAGGGTGGTTAATATTAAGTATACTTTTTGGTTTGTGATTTTTAAATATTTTTTTTCCACTATCAGGCAGGTCACAAATGTTAAATATTTTATAAATATAGGATAGGTTTCTTTCCCTCAGTGTATTTGCAAGCCAGGCTAATGCCATTTCTACTGAGTCGATTTACTGCCTTGTTTTCACCATGGAGAGCACAGGGGCTGTACTTGAGTAATGGACTGAGCTTGGGACTGTTTCTATCCTCTATCTGTATCACATGTCCAAGAAATCAGTACCCTTACACACATCATAGACACTCCAGGCCATATACACACAGGCCTGATTTGCTTAGTCAGGCTAACAAATATACACAATGACACTGTAGACCTTGCGTAAG
This sequence comes from Mormoops blainvillei, assembly GCA_004026545.1. Lineage (NCBI taxonomy): Eukaryota > Metazoa > Chordata > Mammalia > Chiroptera > Mormoopidae > Mormoops > Mormoops blainvillei. The sequence goes on along the minus strand of PVJD01019066.1, from coordinate 1,204 downwards.
GAATAGCCCACACAGAGAGTCCACAGGACCATTGTCAACAGTGATGGAGACACAACACAGTAGCACCCTGTCTTGATAAGTGGGCATCATTCAAGATGAGAAACATAGTATTGCAATACTCTGTGAATAATTTGCAAAGACACTATCCGAGGATAAAGAAGAGCCTCTGTGCCTGGGCGTGGATGCCTGTGTGTCTGAGCGATGCGTGCACAGTAAGGTGAGTGCGCAAAGGTCCTTGAGCAGAACCCTCCCCCAGTACGAAGTCCTGGTGCACTCTGCACAAATCCATCATTTTTCTCCTACTCAAGAAAGTAAATTCAGGGACTGTGGAAAGTAGAAGACTGGGTTTAAAATGTACTTGAGGATAAAGCCCATGCATTCATTAAAACCCTGGACATTCATGCTATATTTTACAGGGAAAGTGAAAGCTGACAAAACATAACGCAAAAAATGCACAGAACGTTAGGCCGGCCAGCCTCAGTGAAACACAAATAATTGCCATAAACTTTCTAAGTGAATTAAAGAAGTTTGGGGGTTTTTTTGGAGTGGGTAGTTAACTAAGTGTTAGGTGAATAGGTTCTTTAGCAACTCGATCTATTGGTGATCGGCTATCACAGAATGGGAGTTGGGTCCGTTGATCATTCTAAGGTAAGTAGTAAGCTATTCAGTAAAGCAGCCTATGACTGATTGCCAGTGAAACTGCCTAGTCCCCCACCCCCATATCTTGAGATTAGCATGAACAGGTTATTGGTAAGCATTATAAACATTTTGATGATAATAGTGGCATTATTTTTTAAAAGATTAATAATGAACTCAGTTCCATTGTCTGATAGGGCAAGTGTTAAGGCTTCCAGCCGTGTAATCCTAACATTAGCTCAACAATACCCCTAAGTTATGTTGAAAACTCTTAACTAGAAAAAAAAAAACACCTTCTCTCCTTCATTGTTTGGATTGTGCAAGTGATCTGTGCGTGACACACCATTCTGGTCCCACATAACTACACTGGAAATGTACTTTTCCTTTAAAAGGCAATGAATAACAATAGAAATAACTTTGTTTCTAGTTGTAATTATTTCAAAATGCCACTTCAGTGTAGAGTTGTCATCAAGGGTATTTATTTAAAAATGATCTTTGATGGGGTGGAGGTTTGTGGGGCGGAGGGATCAAACAAACAAAAGAATAAAAGGAAAAGGACTCGTGGGCA
>PVJD01019065.1:0-12701 GCA_004026545.1 Mormoops blainvillei | reverse complement strand
GTGAAACTAAGAAAACAATCACATTTACAACTGTATTTTTAAAAACCTAGGAATAAATTTAACCAAGGATATAATAAAAAAAACTGTACTCAAAAAATTATAAAACATTGAAGAGAGAAATCAAAGAAGATACTAATAAACGAAAGTATATAGTGCGTTCATGAATAGCAAGAATTAATTTCATTAAAATGTCCATACTACCCAAAACCCTCTATAGATTTAACACAATTCCGATGAAAATACCAATGGCATATTTCACAGAACTAGACCCAAATAATCCAAAAATTTGTATGGAAACACTAAAGACTCCAAAGAGTGACAGAAATCTTGAAAAAGAATAGAGTGGGAGATATCACACTACATGATATCAACTATACTTCAAGCAGAATGTTTGCATAAGTGAAGGCACATAGATAAATGGAATTGAATAGAAAATCCAGAAATAAACTCATGCCTATATTTTTAACGAACCTATGAAAAAGGGAGCAGGAACAGACAATAGGATAAAGACAGTCTCTTCAATAAATGGTGTTTAAAAAATTGGACAGATACATGCAAAAATATGAAACTAGAACGCCTTCTTACACCATATGCAAGAATAAACTCAAAATGAATTAAAGACATCTTAAATGTAAGACCTGATATCATAAAACTTCTGGAAGAAAATATAGACTGTAAAATTTCTGACATATCTCTTACCCACATTTTTTCTGATATATCCCCTAAGGCAAGGGAAACAAAAGAAAAAATAAACAAATGAAACTACATTAAACTAAAATTTGTTGACAGCAAGGGAAACATCAACAAAACAACAAGAAAACCTACTGAGTGGAAGAACATATTCACCAAAAATATATCTGATAAGGGCTTTATGGCCAAAATTTATAAAGAACTCAGACAACTCAACACCAGGAAAACAAGCCACCCAATGAAAAAGTGGAAAGAAGACCTGCGTGGGCACTTCTCTAAAGACATACAGATGGTCAATAGACATATGAAAAGTTATTCAATATCACTAATCATCAGAGAAATCAAAACCACAATGAGATACCACCTTACATCTATCAGAATGGCCATCATCAATAAATCAATAAACAATGAGTGCTGGTGAGCATGTGGAGAAAAAGGAACCTTAATGCACTGATGGTGAGAATGCAGACTGGTGCAGCCACTATAAGGAGATTTGACAGTAAGGAGATTCCTCAAAAAATTAAAAATAGAATTGCCTTATGACCCAATGAATCCACTTCTGGGAATATGTCCAAAGAAACCCAAAACACTGACTCAAAAGTGTGCAAGGAGATGCACCCCGTGTTCACTAGCATGTTATTTACAATCGCCAAGGTATGGAAGCAACCCAAGTGCCCATCAAAGAGAAGTGTATAAAAATGGCTGTGGTACATATACACAAATAGAACACTACTCTGCCATAAAAATAATAAAATCTTACCTTTTAAAACAGCATGGGTGCACCTGGGGTGTATTATAAGGGAAATAAGTTGGAGAAAGACAAATATCATACGATTTCACTTATATGTGGCATCTAAAGAACAAAAAACCAAACAAAATAAGAACTGACTCACAGATACACAGGTCAGATTGATGGTTGCCAGAAGGGGAGGGTTGAGGGACTGGGTGAAAAAGGTGAAGGTATTAAGAAATACAAATTAGTAATTACAGAATAGTCACAAAGATTTAAATTATAGCGTAGGGAATACAGTTAACAATATTGTAATAATGATGTATGGGGCCAGGTGGGTACTTAAAATATAAGGGAATGACTCTGTAAAGCACATGATTGTCTAACCACTTTGCTGTACATCTGAAACTAATACAGAATAATGTTGAATGTAAACTGTAATTGAAATACCAAAAGAGAACTTCAGGTGCAGAAAAAATATGTAAAAATTTTATAGCTGGAGAAGCTGTGGAAACATTGGAGCTTAGAACTCTGTGGTTTCTCTTCAGATCATATAAATCTTTCCCCTTTTATTAAATAAGGTGATTAGGTTCTATCTAAAGGGAGTGCTCTATGGAGGCCAGGATCAAAGCTGAAAACTAAGTGGAGGTTGATAACAGCTAAAGATTAGGAGAATGACTCACTGAACCTTTGTTACTACAAACTGATTTTTCAGGACTCATTTACCTCTCATTAAATGTAACACTTCTAATAATTTTTCCTATTTAAAAAGTCAAGGAATGGGAAGTTCTCCAAATTTCTATTTCAGGGAATGGTAAGTTGGTCAGCTTTGGAATCAGACTATATGAATTCAAATGTTGGCTTTTCTGTTTGCCTTTGAGCAGGTTACGTGTCCTCTCTGCCTTAGCTCCTGTATCTATAAGATGAAATAGTTAACATTGCCTACCTCATAAGAGTATTACAAGGATTAAAGAAAATAATACAGGTAAACACTTACACAGTGTCTGAAAAATACTAATCAGTAGAAGAAATTGAGCTATGGTATCCTGCCATATCTAAAGGAAGTCTGCTGGTTTGGATCTCCAGGATAGAACTAATGTACTGTACTCTACCTGCTGCCAATTTTGTGCCTGGAAAGTATTAGCTGGTCTCTTTTTAAGGGTTTAAATTAAAAGCTAAATGTTAAGGAAAAGAAAGCACACATCAGTGAAGGTAACATTTATTATCAAATAATTTCATAGTTAATATTTCTGAACTCTGAGCACATGTATCTGTCAAGGAATACACAGATTAGATTAGATCTGACCACTGATACTACACACACCCCCACCCCCACCAAAATCTGCAGGTGGACCAAAACCTAGGTACACAGAAACTTGCATTCCTAAATATCATGGAATAAAAACAGTGTGCTGAAATTTACATTCCATGTATTCTTTTGGTGTTAACCAAAATTGAAAATATTTTCCAACATCATTAAAACATGATTGGAACTAAGAAATGCAAGGTGCTCATTTTAAGAACATTTTGAACGCAAACCATTAGAATTAAGATTTTCAATTTACAAATCAATTTAGTATGACAGGTGTTACCTAGGACTAGAACACAGGTCTTTAATTCTCCAATATTTTTTCCAGTCCAGAGTTCAGTGATGACCTTTCTGGTTGTGTTTATAATAAGTTTAAGGGATACATTCCTATGGCTGCTTATAAGGAAAAGTATGTATTGAGCCTAAACTTTGTGCCCAATACTCTGCAAGATATCATGGGAGGAAGTGTAGTGTTTATTCATGGCAATGTTATAAAGACAGCCAGGGATTGTTTTGTAAAAGATGACTGAGTAGAAAGTAATGTAGCAATGTGGGATATTTTCATTTTCAAATATAGTGTTGGGGTTAAAAGTGGAGGCTGTTAATTCAAGCTGACAGGAACCCAAAATAGGCTTTACTAACTCCTAGTTATGAAACTTGGGTCAATTTATTTAACCTCTTAAGCCCCAATTTTCTCATCTTGTAAAATAGGGTTTGTGGTCCTTGAAGGCCTTATGCTAAGTGAAATAAGTCAGACAGAGAAAGACAAATACCATATGATATCGCTTATGATCTAAATATGATCAAGTGCGATCTAAATCTAAAAAATCTAAATCTAAAAAAATAAATAAATAACCAAACTCACAGAGACAAAGAACAGGGTTAGGGATGGACAAAATGGGTGAAGATAGTCAAAAGGTACAAACTACCAGTTATAAAATAAGTAAGTCTTGGGGATAAAATGTACAGCATGGTGACTATAGTTAATACTTTATTGTCTATTTGAAAGTTGCTAAGAGGGTAGGTCTTAAAAGTTCTCATGACAATGAAAAATTTGTAGCTATTGTATACGAGGTGATACATATTAAATAGACTTATTGTGGTGTTCATTTTGTGATATATATAAATATAGAATCATGATGTTGTACACCTAAAACTAGTATAGAGTAAGTAGCCAATAAATATGAAATCATCATCATTATCATTCAAAATATTATTCAGTTTAGCAATCTTTCTTAAAAGGGAAAGAACTCCAGAGACCCTTTCTTCTTGGCCATTAGTTCATGATCATTCATGATCACAAACAAATTTGTTAGCTTGTCCCTGTTTTGTCCATAAATGTAAGCAACAATACTTTCATAGGGTTACTGTAAGATTCAAATAGGATAATCTATGTAAAGTGCCTGCCGATGTATTCAATGTTTGATAAAACTTGGACCCCATCACTTGCCTTACTCCTTCATGAAGAACAGGTTATAGATATTTATATAAATAGGCAAATCTGGGAATATTTTCTCCAAATAAAGTGCTTAAAACAGATGCCTGCTACTTCTCCTACATTAGGTGGAAGTGAGAAATGAGTCAAGAAAACAAGTTATAGCAACTGTTTACAAGTTAGATGTTGGTGATGAAGGGACAGAAGACTTAAAGATGATGCTGGCTCTTTTCCTTGAGCCAGAAAAAAAACAACTGATTGCAGAAATGAGGAGCTTGCTAGAATGATTACATTGCTGATGATGGAGGTGAAGTATTCAGTTTAGATAAAGAGTGTAAAGTGAAAAATAGATGATTTTAAAATCTAATATCTTGTTATTCTATAAGCATGTCAAATAAAGTTGCCAGCCAAGAAACTAAACAAAGAGATTTGAGAAATTTTCCCTAAAGCAACAAAGCCGTTGTCAGAAGTTTAATATTATGAATTATATATCCATTCTAATGGGCAAGAACATGAAAGAACTTAAGGTGGAAGGCCCATCAAGGACAAAAGGACCCAACAAGAAGTAGCAGAATAACAGAAAGCAAAATCATCGTCTTCATAAGTTAGCCGAGAGCCTTCCATAAAAGTTTATTATTAATGTAACTGAACCCTGGAACAAAGTGCAAAACCAATAGTACGAATGAGATTTCCCCACACTAAAACTATTGAAAGTTATAATGTAGGGGGTTGAATTGCCTCCACCCAAAATTCATATATATAAGTCCAAACCCCCAGCACCATAGAATGAAACCTTACCTGGGAATAGAGTTATTGCAGTTAAGATTACTTAAGATGAGGTTGTGTTGGAATAGGATGGCCCCTAATCCAATCTTACTGGTGTCCATATAGAATGGGGAAATCTGGACATAGACATCCACATATGGAGGATACCGTGTGAAGATGAAGGTAGAGATTGAGGTGATCCATACACAAGCCAGGAAGTGTTAGATTTCCACAAACCACCAGACGCTAGGTAAGAGGCACGCAACAGATTCAGGGGGAACCAATCCTGTGGACACCTGGTCTCAGACCCCCAGCCTCCAGGATGGTGAGACAATAAATTCCTGTTGTTTGTGCCGCCATACTTTCTCACGGTAGCCATCAAAACTAATACAGATTTAGCTTTATCTGGCAATATCCCAATGCTGACTAGCATTGCTACTTGCTATAAAGAATTTTGTTTTTCCTTTAAAAACAATTATATGATTTTATCAGAGGAATTCAAATAGTGCTTAAAAACAGATCCTTTTATGGCTTTAAGAGAGACCTAATAAGGCTGGGAATCAAGGGATACACAAAGGAATGTCTACCTCCAGGGAGCAGGCTGAAAGGAACAGGAGGGGTCCCAAGATGTCAGGTTGATTAACTTCATACAATTAAAAAATGTGAGCTTGTATATCATAATAAAAACTAATGCATATGATCAGTGTTGCAACAAGTTTACATTTAGGGAGGAGGAGCTGACTTTTCGTTTTATCCTAATAGTCTCTAACTGATATCAGAATATCGGAATGGTAAGCGACTCTAACAACACCTCATCGTATCAGAGGGGGAAGCAGGAGCAAGAAAGAGTAAATGACCTTGGTAGTCATGAAGCTGACCCAGGCCAGAGGCCTTTTGTCACTGAAACCGAGAAGAGGTTAAGTTCTTGGACTGTGTCAGAATCTCTGTCCCTAGACCTAGCTTTTGTCAAAAGTTTGCTTATTCAAAGAATAGTCCCGGAAGTTAATCAGGCCAGAATGTTTACGATGTTCAGCATTTCCACAGTAACTTTTATCTGGCCTCTTAAGCCACTGAATCATCACAACACTAGAAGGCACCCAGCTTGTGTCATTCCTTTCGGTTCCTGACCTGGTTATGTGAATGCTGAACTTAAGCAAAGAGAGCTCCTAGAGCTCAAGAAAAAATGTGGCACACATGGCATTCGGGAAGAAACAGAAGCTGGGAAGTTGTCTCATTATTAATTGTGATTCTACCATTTGTTTCGGTTTTTAATCATCCCTTAAAGATTAAGAACTAAACAGCAGACTATATCTTAGAAAGAGTCAAACTCCTTCAATCTGAAAATAAGGAGGAGACCCAGAGTGATTGTGCCTTGCCCAAGATTATACAGTGGGTTTGTAGAAGAAATGGCCTAGACCACGTTTTCCTGATTCCTAGTTCAGCTGTCTTTAAACGACACTGTGCCGTCATCCCAGGGAAGACTCACTCTATATTTTGTCTTGCTAATGATCAGTTTAAAAATGGATAACTATCCCATGTGAAGTATAGATGACAATGCACAAGCTTGGCCAGTACCTGACCCCTTCATGCATTGCACCGTCACAGCCCCAGCTTACAGAGGAAATGGATTCTCTTCCAATCACTTCCATTCAAGTATATTCTGTTTCTATATAAAAACTTAGACATACTGATAGGTACCATGAAAATATACAAATGAATATAATAGATAAACCTGTGCCAAACACATCTGACCTTGATCAAATGGTGCGTTTTCAAATTACTCTGAAAGCAAAATAGTTCTTTTGGGACCAGCCAGAGCATATTTTGAAGTGCTGGTGCCAAGATCTCTGCCATTCAGCTGCTAGCTGACAATGGTTGGCAGTTCTGAATTCATTCAATCCAAGTGTGCAAGGGTCTCACTTTCGATATAATGGCTGGCTCGATCCTGCGGTACAGAGCTAGCGAGAATTCCACTGAAGTGAATAGGTCATATTCCTCTCGGTGTGGAGGGAAGCAAACAAAACCAAGAGCAAAAGTCTACTGAACACTCAGAATGCCCCTAATTTACTTTTCCAGTGACTCTAGTCTCAGTTACTCAGTGTACAGACCATAAATTTTGAGTCATAAGGAGCATCCCTAAGATTTTTTTTTAAAACCTGTTTTATTCTATTTGCTCTTCAGCCACAAGACTGCTCTTCAATTAGACAGTAAGTGATTAATTGATAGGCTTACAAAGTTCAGACATCAAAAGGAGGAAGGGAAGCCCAATCCTGCATGACCGCTTAGGCTAGAACATAATCAAGTTAGTAGCTCTACCATTTGTAAAATCAAATTCTAGTTTAAAAGAAACAGATAAATTTTCACTAATAATAAATTCCTTTCTTAGCACCATCTTTTCTTCCTTATGGTAATCAAGGAAAAGATTTATTTTGGTTAGGACCCTGGGCTGTCTGCTTTTCAAGGTAAGGCTGATTTCAGCTCCTTCGTTTTTAGATTTCTCTCTCTACTTTCAGAGGCCTGAATATTCTCAGATAAGCAAAACTTTTTACTCCATAAGTAGGGATTAAAGATTTAAAATGCGCATGAATATACTAGGCTACTCAATAAATATTAATGAATAAATGATGCCTCTAAGAAAAATACTTCCCATATAAATGGTTTACAACCTAAGTCATTTGGTAAAACTACTTGATTTTACTGAATTTGAATTCAAATGTAACCATTTGAATATTTCCTACAAAAAAATCTAAAAATGTATATTGTCACAATATTTTTAAGAGTGGCAAGTGGACCCTTACATGTGTTGGAACAGAATTCAACAGTGTAGAATCCTCCCTTTGTACAAAGAAACATTCAGTTATAGTGGAAACAGAACATGTGGAAATAGAGTTCTGAAACCCACCTGACAACTAACAGAAGAGAATAGAGCCATAGCTTCCAAATAGAATCATTTCCATTTCCAATATTAACAGTTTTTTAGCTGAATTTCCCTTTGCCATATTTAAATAAGACAGTTCCGCATTTAATGAGTTTGAACACAGGAGTAATAGTAAATCTAGAAAAAAGAATATATTTGAAAAATATTCTGGTCTCTAAATATTTCCTATGAAAATATAATCTCTTCCCTTTAAAACACCTTATATAACAATACTCAAAAATGTTCATTGCATTTATCCATGTGTTTGATTTTACTACACAATTATTTTTTTTTAACTGACTACAGCTTTGCCTAAAATTCTAGAAGCCAGACCTTGTTTAGAATGGAGAGTTGAAATCTCAGCAGGATTCTCTTTTCTTGTCATTCTTGTTTCAGTTTTGGGGAGAACTGCCAGGAATTTTCATAGGTAGACCCCTTCGGTCAACTTGCTAAATATCCGGAACCAAAATATGCCTTCACTGGACTGGTTTGTGAAAGTAATATTTGTTCAGTCCTCACATCTGGGGGTAAATGGATGCCCCCAAGTAGGAAATGTGAATGTCTGTCCAAGAGGTGTGGGAGTGTCTGCCACGATTTCCTTTCCAGAGAATTTCTCTCACTGGGTTGGTGCATCTGGAATTCCTCCGCTTCCTTATAAAAATGTTGATGTTTATTCAGACTTTCTGAATCTTAACAATGATGGTCAGATACTTGTGGCCGCCTGCGTCTCTGAACGAGAGGCTGGCAGCTCTCAGGACCACTTATTCTGCTGTCTGTCACACATCATCAGAGTTTTAAAAACAGACTGGTCAAAGGCAAGTCCATTTAGACGACGTGTAAATGTTTAGTCTGAGGTATTTTTGATCTGTATTTCTTTCTATTGACAACTTAAACCTACCCTTCTAGGTTCTTTGGTCTAGATTGATCCTCACAAAATGAGGTATAAATTATTTTTTTGTCTTGACTCTACAAAAAGTAAGACTATTTTTCTGATATGAATATGAAGGAAAGTTATGAGAAACCGAGGATAGCTGAAAGTAGTAGAATGATTGTACCTTTTAGAGAGATAAGGAAAAAGTATGAAGGTCCCATGGACAAGGACAATGTGGAAGAGGATTGAATGTAGGAGAGGGCGGGTAGGCAGGACAGGGGAGAGTAATGGGGGGGGGGGGGAAATGGAGACAACTGTAATTTCACAACAATAAAAAAATTTAAAACCCCCTGTATGACACATGATTAAATATACATCACATTTACACATTTTATTCTAATAACCCAGTGCACTCAAATCCCAGGCTTCTCACCATATCTGTGTAGTAAAGATTTAAGGGAGAAAGAAGTCTCTGTAATTGGCCTGAGGATTTCCATGGCGTATCCCACTGTGCCTGGACGACTTTCTTCTTAAGCCGTAGTTTGTTTATTCCATAATCAGGGAGGGCTAAAGTCTAAAATGAAGCCAGTATTGTTTTTCCAGCTGTGCGTCTGTAACTGCAGCAGAATTGGAAAGCACATATATCAATGCAGCATTTTGATATAATGATTTCTCGGGATCCTCTCTGAACATCAGGCCAGCCAAATAGGCTCTTTCAGCTTTCCAAGGGAAAGGGAAGGACAGTCCCAAAAGGGGAGACTCTACCATGGAAATTACTTTGTAATTTAGGGAATATCTCAGGAGCCAGAGATTTAAATGAAGCACTTGACCTTATGCAACCTTTTGATATTCTAGAATTCCAAACTTTATAGATGTCTTAAGACATCTATATTTAATTAAAAGATGAGGTATAAAATCTGCTTGCTGAGAGACATTTCTAACTTATTAAATATCAGTACATGAAGAAGGAAACTGACTGGAACCTTTTAGGGTTGCTTACACTGGGCAGCAGCCAAAACAAAACATTCATTATTCCTGGGTAAACCTTTATGTGTCTAAGCAGACTGATTTTCGGATAGAATGCATGTATATATTCGGCATCTGGAAAACTTCTAATAATCTTCAAAATCTTGGTTCAGTGGACTAACCAGAGCTATTAGAATGTTTGGACTGCACTTCCGCAAAGGATATTTGGGTGAAGTCAGGCTAGCACCATCAGGACTTCACTTCAGACCGGACAGTGCTTCTCCCAACTAGCGGGTATTGGGACTAACGACAGAATCCAGGAAGTGACAGGACACTCCACTGTTGTCACTGTTGTTCTTGGCGACTGGCACAGTCCCTGGACATATGCATTTTTACTCATGTTTCGTTTCCCGCTAATTACTTGTTAATATTTTTATATGTGTTTACAAGGTTTTATTTATTCTCAAAATAATGGCAACATAGTTTATTCACTACTTTGAGGAAAAAATCTATATAATGAGTTGAAACTTATTTATATTTTTTCTATGTATCTATATATAATTAGAATATAATTATATTTATGTTAAAATATAGGGTTATTTAAAGTATAAAACAATTATTATATATAAGTATAGAAATATTATGTGTGTGTATATACATATATATATATATATATATATATATATATATATATATATATAAAAAGAGAGAGAGAGAGAGAGATTGTGAGTGCTAGCAAGCCTGAAATCTGCAGGGCTGGTGGGCAGGAGTTGGTGTTGCTGTCTTGATTCCAAAAGCAACCTGGAAGTAGAATTGTTTCCTCTTCAGGGCACCTCAGTCTTTTCTCTAAAGCCCTTCAACTGATTAGATGAGGTCCATCCAAGTTATAAAGGGTAATCTACGTTACTCAAAGTCTACTTACTGATTTAAATGTTAATCACATCTAAAATATGCCTTCCAAAAATCTAAACTGGCATTTGATCAAACAACTGGGCACCATGGCCTAACCAAGCTAATATAAAAAATTAACACATAAAACACTGTCTGATACATAATTCAAATTGTCATCATTTAAGCATACCCAGGTGAATGTATGGCGAACTCTAAACAAACCTACAAATATATATAGTATGAACTATAGGCTTGCCGTGTTTTATTTTAATCTCATGCTTCTCGTTGTCATTTGGCACCTTCCCTAGACTTTGCCTAGAAAAGGCAGCACTTGGAAGTTATCATACTTAGGCTTACAGATATGACAAAACAGAGCAAAATTAATTGAAACCTAAATCAACACCATGAATACATTTTGTCAGTTCTTCCCATCTCACCTCTGTCTCAGGATTCTGGCTTTACCCTGACTGAGGAACATCTGTAAGATAGGCTTTCCCTTGCTAATTAAGTTACCCTTCTCATATACACCATGACGTCAAAACCTCAATTGGAGAACAAGAGAGAAAACTCTTTCCTTTCACATGAGCTTTAAACTCTGCCTTCTAGGGGCCTGAAGATGTACAACATGTGAAGGTGAATCTGTTGCTGTTCAACTGATTGATTTCTTAATCACAGTTATTATAAAGCTATAACAAGACCAAGCATTTCTCAATGTTTGAACAAGATTTTTTTTCCTGTCTCCTGTGTTCGTTTCCTACCTTGAATGTACAAAAAAGAGAGAGACTGATTGCCTTAGCTTTAATGGTCAGAAAATCTTTTTATGTCATGGATTAGGAGTGAGCCATTAGAACACCCCAGAACCACTGAGTTAAGAACAAAAACAAATTATTTTTTCAGCATTTGCTTAACAGAAATGTTTTACTTCATTCCTGATTTTCTTTGATATGCCATGATTGGTCACTGAGGACCCAGGGTCTTGGAGTTGGAAAAATAATGAAATAAAAAATAATTAAGTTCTGCTCTGTTCCCAGCTTCATAAAAGCTCACCTATTAAGAAAGAGATCAAGGTTTCAAGAAAGCACAAAACAAAATGGATAAAAATGTAAAATTTCTTTAGGATCAGGAAACACCTGTTTCCACTATTTTATTTTTACTTTGCCAAAACATTTGCCTTCATGTAACAACCCCTGAACGTCTGCTTCTGTGATACTTTAGTGCCGTAGCCTCAGATGTTTTTGGTCACATACCCTTCCCTATAAACTGACCACACACCCAAAATGTAGTACATTTATTAAGAAGTTATACACCTGTACCATTTTATAATATGTACATTATAAACTGTATAAAAATAATGTAAAATAAGAAAAAATATAAGCTCTAATATTTTTCCTGCATCATATTGAATCATTTTGTACCTCCTAAGGTACACAGCACCCCGTACCCTCCACTCTGCAGACCGCTGCTTCAGCAGACTCTCCTTCTACTGGCCTTGTGCTTTCAGTAACTTTGCCTTCAATGGAAAAAAAAATCTATAACTCCCTAACCCTCACTCTTCTTCCCTAAAATTCCACGTTGCCTCTATTTCATTCTTCCAACTGCTATATGAATCTATTATCAATACTCTGAATATACCCTTATTTCTATACCAAAAGTATAGATGTACGCATATTTCAGACTCTATACTTAACCTTGCTGCAGCACTAGATACCATTAACCATAGTCTCCTTACAATGTTGTTTATTTTTTCTTGATTTCTGAGTCAGCCTGGGTCACTAGCTACTGGAACCCAAAACACTCTGGACCTTTGAAGGACTGGTTAAGAAAGTGACAACCTGGCACCTAAGTTGCTTTCCCAAGCGCCCTATGCCCACTGAATGTCTCATTTCTCCTCAGATCTGTTTCCTCTTCTTTTTTACGGGCTGGCTATCGCGACCCTGGAGTCACATGGCCTCCAGTTCAAAAACTCGGTAGAATGACTAGCCTTTCATTACAGTCACACCCACCCAAGAATGAAAATATGCTTGAACCTGCTTGAGTCTTATAACAAGTCCTGGTCTCCAACCCACTGCGGCCAGTAGTCTGAGGCCTTTTTGAGGGAGCAGGCTCAGACTGTGGTGGTAGGGTAGG
>PVJD01019064.1:0-12704 GCA_004026545.1 Mormoops blainvillei | reverse complement strand
TACCTCTTATAACTGGAATCATGCAATAGTTCTCCTTTTTATCTGGCGTATTGTACTTTGCATAATGTCATTAGGGTTCATCCATGATGAAGTGTATATGAGAGTTTCATTCCCTTTTATGGCTGAATAATATTCCATTGTTGGACAACAGACTTTTAGCTGGTCTTCCTGACTCTAGTCATGACCCTTTCAAATTTATCCTTCATGATATGACTTTACCTACCTTTTCAATCTCCTTGTCTTTCCCACTCGTATCATATTCCCAGTCATAGTAAAAGTACTCCTTCACATGTGCCACATAGTGTGACAGCTGTAATTTTGTTCATGGCCCTTTCGTTTGGAGTTTCTTTCTATTCTGGAGAACTACTCAACCTTCATGACCCAGTGTACCTAACAATAGTAGTTTGGTTAAATTATGGTGCAGTCATATAATGGACTTCTGTTTTGCCTTTTTAAATTATGGCATAGACTGTGGAATGGACTTACTGGGTTCAAATTTCAGTTTTGTCACTTCCTAGCTATGTGATCTTAGGAAAGTCCCTTACCCTCTGTGTGTCTCAATTTCATTATTTGTAAAACGGAGATAGTAGTGCTATCTATCCCATTGGGTTGTGAAGGTTAAAATAGTAAAAAGTACCCTGGCTGACATGACTCAGTGGATTGAGCACCGGACTGCAAAGGGTTGCCAGTTCAATTCCCAGTCAGGGCACATGCCTGGGTTGTAGGCCAGGTCCCCAGTAGGGGGCGCGTGAGAGGCAGCCACACATTGATGTTTCTCTCCCTCTCTTTCTCCCTCCCTTCCCCTCTCTCTAAAAATAAATAAGTAAAATCTTTTAAAAATAGTAAAAAGTATTAGGTGTTATTATATATTACTATTTCCTGACATAGAAAGTATTCATCATAACATTGAATAAAAAGCATGTTATAAAACAGTATATCATTTTATTAAAAATTTGCGTGTATATATATTAAATATTCTCCTAAACTTATAAACACACATGCACACACACAAACATACACATATACACTCCCACCTCAAAATGTTAATATTAGTTATCTCTCAGTGGTGGACTGATTTTTTGTTTCTTTTTATTTATTTATTTTTTTGAAGATTTTATTTATTTTATATTTACACCGAGGGGAAGGGCGGGAGAGAAACACCGATGCGTGGTTATCGCTTGTGTTTCTCGCACAAGATATATACCCCCCACCCCACTCAGGACCCGGCCCACAACCCAGGCATGTGCCCCAACTGGGGAATCGAACCAGCAACGCCATGGCTCTCAGGCCGATGTCAGTCCACTGAGCCGCACGAGCCAGGGCTGTTACTCCTTTTTATATTTGCTTATCTGTACTTTCTGTTTTTCTCCAGTTGACTCTTTTCGTATATTTTAAAAGGGAAAAAAGACAATTAAAGCATCCCTTCTATGAAGTCCTTGCTCAGCGCCTTTATTTTTAGGCCACCATAGTAACCATGTGTCCTTGAGCCCCTTGAAGGCAGAGCCTGTGTCGCATTCACTCACCTTTGTGGGCCTGACACAGAACCTAAAAGATACTCGGCTCTTGGCAATATTAGTAAGGCAAAGATGAGATGGAATTATGTGTCAAGCACTTTACATATGTTATCTGATATATTCCTCTGAGCGGCCCCATGGGTAAGAGTTACCTGGGAAGAGATGAGGAAACTGAGCATTAGAGAGAGCTAACAATTTGCTGATGGTCACACAGCTACAAAGTGGCAGAGCTTGGATTCAGGTCTAAGATTGATGCCAAAAAATGTTCTCTGTAATGTATGTAGAATTAAAGAATTGAGTAATGAATATACCTGCTATCTTCAATGAAATAATTTACGAAAGACCCCTTTGTAAACAAATATGCTCTCCGAGTGTAAAGGTATGTTATTGTTATTCCTTTCCTGCTACATTCCCACCCACATCCTTGATCCTGACTAGGCAAACCAGCTTCCCTGCTCCCATGCACAATATTTCCTCTCTCTGTTCAACTGGCATGTTAGTTCTCCATACTTTTTTTGTATATTTTATCGATTACACTCTTACAGGTGGCCCATTTTTTTCTCCCCTTTGCCCGCATCTGTCTGGTACCCCCGCCCCCAGCATCCCCTCCATTAGTTCATGTCCATGGGTCATACATGTAAGTTCTTTGGCTTCTCCCTTTCCTATACTATTTTTAGTCTCCCCCTGTTTTGTGCCTAACAATTATGATTCTTATTCCCTGTACCTTTTCCCCCGTTTTCCACTCTCCTCGCTGATAACCCTCCGTGTGATCCCCATTCTTGTGATTTTGTTCCTGCTCTAGTTGTTTGCTTAGTTTGTTTTCTTAGATTCAGTTGTTGATAGTTGTGGTTTGTTGTCATTTTACTGTTCATAGTATTTGATCTTCTTTTTCTTAGATAAGTCTTTTTAACACTTCATGTAATAAAGGCTTGGTGGTGATGAACTCCTTTAACTTGACCTTATCTGGGAAGCACTTTATCTGCCCTTCCATTCTAAATGATAGCTTTGCCGGGTAGAGTCATCTAGGTTGTAGGTCCTTGATTTTCATGAGTTTGAATATTGTTTGCCAGTCCCCTTCTTGCCTGCAAGGTTTCTTTTGAGAAATCAGCTGATAGCCTCATGGGAACTCTTTTCATAGGCAACTTTCTTCTTTTCTCTTTCTGCTTTTAAGATCCTCCCTTTATCTTCGATCTTTGGCATTTCAGTTATGATGTGTCTTGGTGTGATCCTCTTTGAGTCCAAGTTGTTTGGGACTCTGAACTTCTGTACTCGTATTTCCTTTGCCAGCTGGGGAAGTTTTTCTTCATTATTTTTTCCAATAAGTTTTCAATGTCTTACTCTTTCTCTTCTCCTTCCGGCACCCCTGTGATTCAGATGTTGGAATGTTTAAAGTTGCCCAGAGATTCCTAAGCCTCTCCTCATTTTTTTGAATTCCTATTTCTTCATTCTGTTCCAGTTGATGTTTATTTCTTCCTTCTTGTCCATATCGTTGGTCTGAGTCCCAGTTTTCTTCCCTTCACTCTTGCTTCCCTGTATATTTTCCTTTATTTCACTTTGTATAGTCTTTATTTCTTCTTTCATTTTCCAACTGAACTCGATCATTTCTGTGAGCATCCTGATTACCGGTGTTTTGAACTCTGTATCTGATAGGTTGTCTTTCTCCTTGTCACTTAGTTCTTTTTCTGGAGTTTCCATCTGTTCTTTCATTTGGGCCATATTTCTTTGTCTTGGTGCACCTGTTATGTTGTAAGGGGCGGAGCCTTAGGTATTATCCAGGGTGGGACAACCCACTTCCCGCATTGTGGTGCTGCCTGTGGGGGAGGGGTCAGAGAGGGAACAGTGCTGCTTGCTTGACCTTGGCCTGCGTCAGTCACTTCCCCCACTGCCCCCAAGCGAATGGCACCCTTCCAGGTGCAACCCTGGTGCTGATTCCCTGGTGGGTGGGCTTGTGCATGTTCTAGGACCCCGCGGGCTCCTTAAACAGACTCTCCTGAGAGACCGGCAGTTTCTTCCACTGCTGCAACCCCCACAGGTTTTTCCAGCAAGAGGCTATGAAGCTTTATTTCCTTCCCGGCAATGGAGGTTGTGGGGTCTCTCTGGCTTCCCAGTTGTTCCTCCTGGTTTCTGTCTGCGTGTGAATGTGGGACCACCTGTCCGCCAGCTGCTGTCTCTCCCAGCCGGTCCTCCAGCTGCCCCCGACCATGTGTCCCCTCCTGCCCAGCTGCCCATCTCGGCCCCTGCTACCGGTCTGGATGAATGTTCTTCTTTAACTCCTTGCTTGTTGGACTTCCATACAGTTCAGTTTTCTGGCAGTTCTAGTTGTTTTTTGTGTTTAAATTCATTGTTATCCTTCTTTTGGTTATGCGAGGAGGTGAAGTGTGTCTATTTAATGCCTCTATCTTGGCCAGTCCATATTTTTTTAATTGTGTTTTTTATATTGCCCAGGTTCTACCCACTCTTTAAGAACTTGGCTCATAATTATTAAGTTTTTCAGATTAATTCAGACATTTCCATCAAACTCACTATTGTGTGTGCATGGTGAAGAGACCGATTTGCAAAGATCTGGCCAGGTGCACTTTGTTTCATGAGAGAAGCATGGGAGTATCTTCTTTGAACATAGATACTTGCACCTTTCCTCATTTGATCTGTTTACTTTTCTCTGTGCTGTGTCCAACTGTAATTCCCTACATTCATAGAAGGTGTTGTTGTCAGAATTAGTTTTTAGCTGGAAGATATTAATTAGTTAAGTTCAGTCTCTCTCACATACTTGTGTGTATGTATGTTTGTGTACGTGAACCCTTCAAAAATAGAGAAAAAAGGCAGATAAGGCAAAAGAAGAGACACTTTAACAATTTATTTCAAAAGCCCAACAGACTATACTAAACCAAAATTTAGAATTTAGTTACAGCTTGACTCCTCACAGAGTTTTCAGAGTTTAAAGGATGAATCCCCTTTAAAGCGAATTAACGGAAGGAAAGCATTCACTTTGTGAAAATTACATGTCTAAAATTGGGGGGGAAATAGCTCCCTTGTAGAGAAAGCACACTTTCTACTCTACCAGAACTACTTTCCAAAGATTACAGCGTATTTTAGAGTCTTAGTTTTGTGAGATGACAAAATTCATCCTAGTGCTTTCTAACAAAAGCACAGGATCATAGAACTGAGGAATGGATTCTTTTATTTAAAAAATTATTTATTTTTAGAGAGATGGGAAAGGAGGGAGAAAGAGAGGTAGAGAGACATCAGTGTGTGGCTGCCTCTCACACGCCCCCTACTGGGGACTCGGCCCGCAACCCAGGCACGTGCCCTGACTGGGAATGGGTCTGGCGACCTTTTGGTTCACAGGCCAGCCCTCAACCCACTGAGTCACACCAGCCAGGCAAAATTTGCACTTTAAATTCCCAAAATAGCAAATGCTCTTGATAGATTTTTGTTCAACAAATGTGCAATGAATTTTAATTAATATTTTTCCTAGCAATTAACTGGATTTGATAGAGCCATCAGTATTAGGGCTTTTGCTTGCTTGTGATAACAAAGCACTTGAAACTTGCCAGTTAAAAACTCTTGCCCTGGCCGAGCAGCTCATTCAGTTAGAGCCTCATCCTGTTACGCCACAGTTGCGGGTCTGATCCCAGTCAGGGCACATACAAGGAGCAACAACTTAATAGATAAATAAGTGGAACAACAAATCAGCGTTTCTCTCTCCCTGTCTCTCTTACCCCACCCCAATATTAATTAAAAAAAAAAGTTTATTAAAAAAAAACTCTTAAAGGTCTGGAGTGATATACACCTTCCTGAATTCATTCTCATTCATCAGTATAAAAATACCTGGCTAGCCCCGGCTGGTGTGGCTCAGTGGATTGAGTGTCGGCCTGTGAACCAAAGGGTCGCCGGTTCGATTCCCAGTCAGGGCACGTGCCTGGGTTGCAGGCCAGGTCCCCAGTAAGGGGGTGCCCGAGAGGCACCCACACATTGATGCTTCTCTCCTTCTTTCTCCCTCCCTTCCCCTCTCTCTAAAAATAAATAAATAAAATATTTTAATAAATACCTGGCTAAACTGTTGTCCTTAACATTTTTTAATTGCTAGTTCCTTTTAAAAAACTGAGCTCACATACATTTCCAGTCCATAATTTTTCATCCTAATCTATTCTGATAGTGATTCAACTTTGAACGGGAGAGAATGTTATCAGTTTTCACTTTCATTAACCAAAGTCTATAAAATAGGACATTAAAGGAATTGAGGGGTTGGGTGTGGGTCGGGGTATAGATATGGACTATGTTTATGGAATGTTTGCTTTCTTCATGCTAAAAATTGCTCTTTGGACCTTGGTCTACTAAAAAGAGAAATTTTATGAAAAATACAGATGTTAGGAAAAGTCAAAGTATTCTGGAAAATACATATGTATATTAAGTTAATTTTTAGGTTTCAGTCATACCACATGTATATTTCAACTATCAAAATTAAGACAAAATAGTTTGCATACCAATATGCTAACTGCTTTTTTTAAAGTACTGGCAAGATTGACTGCCTTCTTCCTTGATAAGGGAGATACCTTTCCATAATCAGCAAGACGGGTCACCCAGATACACCACATACACTGAGTGTTACAATTTCCTCCAACACAAATCAAATGCTAGTGTGTATTTGGTAGGTGGTATAAATCTCCCTGATTCCTTTCGGTTTGGCTGATTCAATAGTGTCAGCGAAGCCACAGACTTCATCTCTGTGGGAGGCACTTGTCCTCTGGAGTCATTAGGTGTACTTCCAACTCTGATTCACAATTTTCTGAATGCAGTTTGTTAATTAAGGGGGAGACTAGTCCAGAGAAGAGGTAGCTCAGCAAACCATCATTACCACTCATGCCTTTGTCCTCCTGATAGGGTGGTCTGTAATATCCAGGCTTTCAAGTACAACATACATATTTTTATTACATCACTTATCAATGGAGTCTGCACTTAGATACTTATTCTTTTGGACATTAAGAATATTCTACTCCTCAAGTGTCTCTGTGATTTCCACTCTAGGAACCGTTTTGCCTTTATCTCCAGGCTCTTTTGTCCCAAAACTTTATGGTCTCAGAGAACCAAGAAAGCCTGCCTATATGTTAGTAGGAAAAAATAGGGCTTTTTTTTTTTTTCATCCCCATAAAGCGATCTCTACAGATGTCTCTAGTGTTACACATCTACAGTTTTGCAGTTGAAACTAAACAACTTTTGGGGATTTAATAGGCTCTTCTAGATTGAGTAGAGAAGTTGCAGGTGAGCCCCTGGGAGTCCCGTGAAATTGAGCCTTAAGTGCAGCTATTTGTGATCTCTAGTATCTTTTTTTTTAAAGATTTTATTTATTTATTTTTGGAGAGGGGAAGGGAAGGAGAAAGAGCGGGAGAGAAACATTAATGTGTGGTTGCCTCTCGTGTGCCCCCGACTGGGCACCTGGCCCACAACCCAGGCATGTGCCCTGACTGGGAATCCAACCGGTGAGTCTTTGGTTTGCAGGCCGGTACTCAGTCCACTGAGCCACACCAGACGGGCTGATCTCTAGTATCTTTTATTGAGCATCATCGAGGAAGGAGGTATTTTGCAAAATTGAATTTTCCAGATAACTGAAGTCTACCCTTTAAGTTTTAGTCATTCAGAAATTTTTTTTTTGGTATTTTTATTGATCATGCTATCACAGTTGTCCCATTTTTTCCTCCCCTTTACCCCTTCCGCCCTGCACCCCACAGAGATCTTTTTTATTGATTTAATCTTCATTGTATGTTTTTTGTCATTGTTAATGTCAAATAATTGAATCCTACTTCCTTTTCTCCACATCTAACTGAACCACACTGGTCAGGGCTCAATCCTACTTTATTATGCAGCTGTTCATAGAAGTTGGCTTAGGACAAATTTCAGTCAAGGCTGAAAATGTGAATTACTAGTGCCCTTTGAAAACAAAATGGAAGCAGGTTTTTTCCCTCTTTGTTCTGTGATTTATTCTAGAGTCTTCCCATGCAGAAAATGGAACCAGGCTAAGAACTTTCCTAACCATTCAGTGGTGGCTAAATAAAAAGGGAACCATAAAAACTGAATATATGGCTTATTCATTTTCTGAAAAGCTAGAACATTTTCCTTCATTTTCTAATACTTACTTCTAGGGCCAAAGCTCGGTCTTTGCATATGGGCCCTCTGCAGTTCTTCCTTTTCTTTCTTGCACATACCACATCCATATTGTTTTATTACAGATTTCCAGTTTCTAATTGAGCTTCACGTAAGTAGAGAACAGAATTCTTTCAGACTTTTCTGATTTCACACCAGCCTCTTTAAGTTGTTTCACGTACAGCTGTTTCAGCAGTTTATTGCTCACTTTTAGTGAGTGTTTCTAAAAGCATTTACCTTTGTTTTCATAGAAAGAACATCTCTCTTTTATACTCGCCTGTCGCCAGTTTACATAATATTTAATTGAATCACATGAATATAAGAAGTTCAGTGGACATAAACAGGCTTGGGAGCAAACACAGCTGAACTGAGTATGCCAACATACTCCCGGTGAGGCAAGGAGTGCATATAAGCATGTTGTGGACATCGGAATATTATAGCGAGAGAAGAGAGGCCATCAGTTAATCCATTGGAGGTTGGTTAAGAGAACTTTTTGCATAGTGAAAATTTGCTTTTTCTTACTTAATGTGCCCTGAACACATTTTTCCTGCCTGTAAATGGAGATCTAGATCATTGATGTTTTTTTTTTAAATTTATTTTTAGAGAGGGGAAGGGAGGGAGAAAGAGAGGGAGAGAAACATCAATTGGCTGCCTCTTGCATGTGCTCAGATCAGAGACCAAACCGAACCCACAACCTGGGCATGTGCCCTGACTGCGAATCTAACTGGCGACCTTTTGGCTTTGCACTGTGATGGCCAACCAACTGAGCCACACCAGTGAGGGCTACATCATTGTTTTTAATGGCCACATGGTATTATACATGTATTAGGCCAAGTTTTTGCTTGCAAACAATGTAAAACAGTTCTGACTCACTTAATCAGACAAGGAATTTATTGGTAGGCTATTAGGATTGCTTATTGAGTCAACAGGGAAGACGGTCAATCAGGCTTGGAAAATGGGCAGGAATCCAGCGAGGCTAAATAAAACAGGGCAAGGTCACGCTGCAGGAACAGTCTGGTGAGGACCTCTCCAGAGGCACTGGCTTTCTCAGTACGTTTGCCATCACCACTGCTGGCATCTTGACTCTACTGCTGCAGCTGCCGTGGATTCCCTGTGACTGTCACCGTGCATTTGTGTAACCTCCTCAGGATTCAAAACCTTGGGCAGAAGCATATGCCCAGCCAGGTCTAGAATCCTTAGCAGCATCTCAGCTTCAAGGATGAAGGGTAAGAAACTAGGTCTCACTCCCTCTTTGGCTTCAGTAGTGGGGGCAGTCATGCCCTGATGTAGAAATTTAGGTTGTTTCCTATTTTCGTTCTGTCTTAAACTATATGGTGATAGTCATATTTTACTAACCTAGTACGGAGGAAGTGTTTTATTTTTGTTGTTTTATTTTATAATTATAAACATAAATGTTCGTGTGTTTATGGGTATTTTGAATTTCTTACTTTGTCAGTTGCCTGACTTATAAATTACTATTTCGGTTTCTTAAGATATAATTTGCATATCCTAAAAGTTACTCTATTGAAGTATATAATTCAGGTGTTTCTTAAGTATATTCACATATACTATCTAATTCCAGAGCATTTCATCGCCCTGAAAAGAAACTCCATTCATATATGTTTTTGTAGTTTGTTGACATGGTGTATTTTGCCACATGAAATTTTAAAATTTTATATCAGTAAATTTTAATATCTGTTCCTTTATGGTTTCTGCTTTGGGTTTATGCGTAAAAGGGCCTTCCCCACCTAAAGTTTTGTTGTTGCTGTTGTTAATTAATATTCACTTTTATATCTTTGTAGCATTTTCTGTTTTCTTTTAACACTTCAGTCTGTAACTCAGTTGGAATGAATATTGGTGCGTGGTGGGATCTAAAAGTATTCCCCTCGGATGGTTTGCACATCCTGACCTGTTCCACTGGCGTTGCTGTATCACAGCAGAGATGTTTGCACTGAGTAAAGTTTCCTTTTTCACCAGAAAAAAAAATGGTTAGCACATTATGCCAACACCACTCATTGTTTTCTCCATTGATTGGAATTGCTGCCCTTATTATTATAGACTACATTCTTTTGAAAAACTTATTTTTATTGAATTTATTGGGATGATATTGGTTAATCCAACTGTATAGGTAGGTTTCAGGTGCACAGTTCTATAACACATCATCTGTGTACTGTACTGTGTGTTCACCACCCCAAGTCGTCTCCTTCTATTACCATTTATCCCCCCTTGACCCCCTTATATCTCCTCCTACCCACTTTCCCTCTGGAAATCACCATGCTGTTGTCTGTGTCTACTAAATTCTCATATATACACATATGTCCGTTTCTTGGACTTTCTGTTCTGTCATAGGGATCTGTCTATTCTGACATCAGTATAAGACTTTTTAATAAATAGTTTTAAAGACATTTTAATGTATGACAGGGTAATTAATATTATTGTTAGTAATTTTTAAAATAAAATTAATGACATACTTGAAAAGTTTGCTCAAACTTTTCAGCCAGTTGTCATTTTCAACCTTGCCAGACTTTTATTGTTTATTTTATAGTTTACTCGTCTTTAATCAGTTATAGCGAATGTAAAATAAGTGCTTTTTAAACTTCATAAAATGGTTAGATATTGACAGTTTTTAGTTTTCACAGGTCTTTAAAGTTCTTGGGTGTTTTTTTGTTTCATCAGTGGCTTGGGGCACTATTTTGACTTACAGCTAAACTTATAAGATGGGCCCTGGCTGGTGTGTCTCAGTGGATTGAGTGCCAGCCTGCAAACTAAAGGGCCGCTGGTTCGATTCCCAGTCAGGGCACATGCCTGGGTTTCAGGCCAGGTCCCTGGGGGTAGAGAGGGGGTGCGTGAGAGGCAACCACACATTGATGTTTCTTTCCCTCTCTTTCTCCCTCCCTTCCCCTCTCTCTAAAAATAAATAAATAAAATCTTTAAAAAAGTAAAATAAACTTATATGATGGATTTTTCCTTATGAAGAAAGCCACAGCATTACAAGTAGTCCATGATTTACCTACAGATTGTATCTGACAAGCTTGAATTAGATGGTGGTTTTAAGGGGGGGGAAAGTGTTCCAACTGCCAGCCTTCTTAGAATCTGAACTAGACAACTGCACCAAGACCATTTTTAACCCATAATACGGTTGCAAAGTAGCTGACACATTTTAATGTCAAGTAATTGAATCCTACTTCTCTCTACTTCCCAGAGATTAGAATGGCCTTGTCTGAGGCAAGAAAAGTTTTATCCCTGTTTAAAAACACACACACACGTTTTTACCCACTCCAGTCAGTCATTGACATGGCAACAGATGTTCAGCCCCTGCTGGGAAAGAAACGAGTAACTGGAGGATTATTTTTCAGTTTCTGAGGAACTTGTCCCCACCTCTGTTTATTGCAGGGTACCATTATTTTTCAAACATTTTTTTCCTTCTTTGCTCCCACCTTTAGCTGGTTTTATTTCATGCCTTTTGCAAACATTACCCTATTGAATTAATCCCCTTGAAGCTATTGTTAGCTCCTGACTCCAGCTGGAATTGGCTGTATGAGAGTGGGTAAGTCTGAGTGTTAACCTTCCTTAATATTAAAAGTGGGCTGCTACCCTGTTTATGTGGCAGGATTATCCTGAAATTCATGTCTATGGATGTTTCGTTAAATGCGTAATGCCATAGGAATATGAAACATGTATTGTTATCACAAGGGTAACTTTTTTTTTTAAGAAAGGCAGCAATTAGCAGGAGCCACAAAAAAAAAAAAAAGAAAAGAAAAGAAAAGAAAAGAAAAAGACCAGCAAAGCACATTGCCATTTCTTAATTTTAATGTTCTGCTGTATTTTGACCTCACTAATATATCTTAAATATTAGCTCCTAATCTTTTGGGAATGATCAAATGAAAAGAACAGTTATGTTCTAAAACATACACTTGTCTACTCCAGCTGTTTCATCTGGAACCTTAGTCTTCTGTTTATATAATGACAGTTGTCTGATGAAAGAGATTAGGCATTCAGTATTTTGAAAACAGATTAAGGAGTAAGATCAATTTTCATTTGAAAGGCTTTACACAATTTTAATGAATTAGATGAATGATATAAAGTCATAGATAAGCTAATACTTCCATCTTTTATTTTCAGTTTAGAGGTGGTAGTGATTTTAAATAAAAGCAAACAGGTACAAAAAAAATTAAATTGATTTGGAAATGTTATCTAGCTACCCTGAATGCAAAACTAGTTCAGTGTTGTTTGCATAGCTTGAAATCATCAATTTGTTTAACAAACGGGTGCTTTTAAAGCCCTGGTAAAAAAGGCTGGATGATTTTGACTGCTTATATGTTGGAATTTATTATTGGTCTCACTTACTGAATTATTTCAATTTTGGTAACTTTACTCTTAATTTCTGCACATTCCCTATGTTTTTCTTCTTTATTTTGCCCTAACATGGGCTGGTGTTTAAAAATCTTTTTCCTCCAGCTTTATTGAGGTATAACTAACAAATAAACATTGTATATATTTAAGGCATACAACGTGATGTTTTGATATACATATACACTGTGAAATGATGACCACAATTACGCTATTTAACATATCTATCACCTTAAATAGTTTCCAATTTTTGTTAAGAATTCCTAAGATCTCTCTTACCAGATTTCAAGTATATAACACAGTGTTATTGATTATAGTCACCCAGCTGTATGCACGTTACACCTACAGAGTTTATTCGTCCTGCATAACTGAAACTTTGTACCCTTGGATCAACATCTCTCCATTCCCCCCACTGCTCAGCCCCTGTAACCACCATTCTAGTCTCTGCTTCTAAGAGTTGGAAATAACCTAAGACATTTAGACATAACCTAAATGCCTTAGGTTATTTCCAAAACTTTCACTCTTAGGAACACTGTTGTAATGAGCATTCTTGTTCATGTTTCCTTGTGCACATGTGTGAGACTTTCTGCAGGGTAGTAAATATGCCAAGGAGTGAAAATGGTGCATCTGGTATGTGCCTGTCTTCAACTCTACTAGATATTGCCAAGCAGGTTCCATAGTGGTTGTGCTAATTTATACTCT
>PVJD01019063.1:0-12707 GCA_004026545.1 Mormoops blainvillei | reverse complement strand
GATAAGGTAAACTGAAAAGAGTTCATCATCACCAAGCCCTTATTCTATAAAATATTAAAGGGCCTTATCTAAGAAAAAGAAGAAGATCAAAACTATAAACAGTAAAATGACAACAAACTCACAACTCTCATCAACCGAACCTAAAAATACAAAAACAAACGAAGCAAACAACTAGAATAGGAACAGAGTGTCACAGAAATGGAGATCACATGGAGGGCTATCAGCAGGGAGGAGCAGCAGGAAAAGGTCCAGGGAATAAGAAGCACAGCTGGTAGGCACAAAACAGACAGGGGGAGGTTAAGGATAGTATAGGAAATCGAGAAGCCAAAGAAGTTATTATACGTATGACCCATGGACATGAACTAAGACGGGAAAACGCTGGTGGGAGGGTGATAAAAGGGAGAAAACCAAGGGACAACTGTAGTAACATAATCAATAAAATATACTTAAACAAACAAAAAAATGATTTAAAAAATTAAAAAAATCCCCTGATTGCAGTTTAGAGACTAAATTGGGTGGGGAAGGAGGCTAAAAATAGGAATAGAAAATCACTGAGGGGTTTATTGCAGAAATCCTCTCCAGAGATGACTGGTTTGGGTCCAAAGGAGGGTTTTTGTTTGGATTGAATGCGGGGTGGAAATGAAAGAGAAAAGTTAAGGGTAACTCTGGTTAAGAGCCTCATCAGCTCAGTAGTGTTGTTTATTAAGATGAAAAAGCCTGGGAAAAAAAGGAAGTTTGGGTAGGTGTGGACAAGTTGTCAAGAGGGCAATTTTAGATATGGGAGCTGTGAAATCTTAGGGCAATCCTTAACGGACGTGCTTATTATATATAAGCACTTCGAGCATGTTCATAGAAAAATAAAAAACATCAAGAGGGAAGAGGCCTGGTAAGATCATCTCACGCAGCCTTATGAGGCCTTACATCGTGGCGTCCTTGGAGGTCGCGGAGCCGCTGCCTCTGCTGCTGTCATTAACTCAGGGGAGCGCTGGTGCCGCAGGTTCAGCGAGGCGCTCATGAAGGGGAGGGAGACACGTGCGCTCAGTGTTCTACAACCGTACAACACA
The DNA here is from genome assembly GCA_004026545.1 of Mormoops blainvillei. Lineage (NCBI taxonomy): Eukaryota > Metazoa > Chordata > Mammalia > Chiroptera > Mormoopidae > Mormoops > Mormoops blainvillei. The sequence continues at coordinate 11,643 of PVJD01019063.1, read as the reverse complement.
CAGAAGGTTGTGGTGAAGGACGACAAAGTGATTGTGAGGCGCTCTAGCAGCCCAAGGACATCAAGACCAACTGCATAGTTTGGGAGTCTGGAAAGGAAGGCCAGTTCAAGTACCATCCACTGGACTCTTATTTCTAGTTCATAATGTGCACCTTTCTCACCCTGCTGTTTATGTCCTACTGCAGCCACTGAAAACATTCCTGTGATTAGAAGACCTGACTGAAAAGACATATTTGGGTATCTCATGGTGACACATCCACGTTGACAGGTATAGCCAGAAGTGTCCCCCTAGAAATAGGTCCTCAGGGATCTGCTCAAGGTAAACGAGCAGCAGATGAATTTTTAGCAGAAGCAAAGAAATTGTGAATTGAAGATTAAGAGTTTGTGCACCTTGCCCCGCTGGTGTGGCTCAGTGGATTGAGTACTGGCCACAGGCTCAATTACCGGTCAGGGCACATGCCCGAGTTGTGGGCCAAGTCCCCAGGTGGGGGTGTGTGAGAGGCAACTGACTGATGTTTATCTCATACATGTTTCTCTCCCTCTCTTTCTACCTGCCTTCACCTCTCTCTAAAAATAAATAAATAAAATCTTAAAAAAAAGTTTGTGCACTGTGATAAAGAGATATCAACCAGCGGGGAAGAGGAGTGGGAAAGGATGAAGAAGGTAAAGGGGGCCAAACATATGGTGACAAAAGGAAACTCAGCTTCGGATGGTGAGCACACAGTGCAATATACAGATGATGTTTTATTGAAGTGCTTACTTGAAACTCATGTAATGTTATTCACCCTGATACATTTAATTTTAATAAAAGGAGAGATCGACTGCTTGTTTGAATGGGCCCAAAGATGGGATTTACAAACCGAAGAGATTATATCTTTGTCTAAAGCTATGTCAATGAAAAAAAATTACTGCAAAGTCAAAATTAAGGCTAAGAAAAGATCTACAGTCAAGTCTGATCTAGATGATAAGATAACTGTCCTAAAGCAGAAGCGTTTGGGGAGATGCTGAGGTGACTGGAACCCGAGATATTGTCAGCAGAGTTAGAGGATCAGAAGCACAGCAAATCATTTCCAAGGAGATTTTTTCAGTGTTTCAATCTGTAACGGCTGGCAAAGAATGGAATGTACCTGAACAGTGACTGGCCCCTAACATAGCACTTATCGATCCCATGTGACGTACCAAATGATCTAGCTCAGCTACCTGCAATAGATATAGCCAGGAGAGAGTCAAAGGAAAAGAAGAAACGGCAGGCTTCAAGCAGTCCACTACCTACCCCGAGTCCCTGGCAGCATCTCCCCGTAGGGCTCGGACCCCTGAACACAGCCAGTTCTGTGACCAGTTTCTCAAGCCCGGCTTCCCCCAAACCCAGAAGAAAGAATCCTGAATGCCCACTGTCATAAGTTGGACAACTACCACCTGTTTTAATAACGACTCTCAATGCAAAAGAGCTTCTACAGAATCTGTAAGTTGCCCTATCATTTGAAAAGAAAAAAAAACAAACCCAAAAACCTGCCAATGAGGAAAATACTATAAAACTATAATTCAAAGCTGAAAAGTGCAGAGGCAGCCAGAGGACACTAAGTTGGTGTCTGAGTCCCCCGCAGAGTAGACAAGCACCTGAAGCGCGTGCTTTAAGAGGAGGGGTGGCGGGCCGTGGCGATTTTCGTACAGGACCCTGCCTGTGCAAAAAAGCCGTAGCTTTTGCCTGATAGATCACCAGCTGATATATTTGCTGAAATTAAAGACTTTTGTCTCAAGTATGATGAATATTGTCTAGATCCAAGGGTTCAGAAATGGGATGGAATGGTATTAGGACTCAGCTATCACAACCAGCCTGTGAGTAGATCAGATTTCATATAGTTCTGAGAAACCCTTTTAGCTACATGATAAAGCATACATCCCACTTGAGATCCTGAATTAGTTGGTTTCTCATTTTCTGAGAAATTTGGATTAAGAAACACGGATATATGGTATTTTGCCATGTATAATGTGCACTTTTTGTCCAAATTTTTGAGGGAAAATAAGGATGTGCATTGTACATGAATAGTACTAATTCTGTATCTACATAAATGTTTTTAATTCTTTAATTTATGCTTATGTGTTAAAAGTGTAACTCTAGAAAGCAATAATGATGTTCATATGCAAAATAATTCCCTGAAATACAATAATCCGTTTTGTTTCTAAATATAAATAAATAAATAATTGAATTAAAAATTAAAATGAAAGACATTTTTCCTGAAAGTTGGGCCCCAAAACATGGGTGCGCATTATACATGGGAGCACATTATACATGGCCAAACATGGTACCTTGATCTAAAGGTTAAAACTCAAGCTTTATAAATCTGCCAACAACTTGCAAATGAAGGTCACAGGCTGGTCTTTTATAAGACCTTATTTAATACTTTGTGGAGAACCTCAACTAACATACGTGGGCTCTGTGGCTTTTGTCTTTTCCACTTTCCCCCTCCAAACTTTTGATTTTTTTTTTTTTCTATTTCTTCATCACTCCAGAAGCTCCTTCGCTCCCTCCCACCCTTTGTGTTCAGGGTCTGGCCTACAGCAGAAGCCCTTCCCACACCACTAACTATGTGATGTTACTGCTAATGGAGACGCAGTTTGAAAAACAAGATATTGGTATTCTTACTGTAAGTTTTGTAATTACCACAACTGCTGCTTAAAATATTCGAAATCACCACTAGCCTGAAACCTAACCCCTGAGTGATCTGTGTCTTATCACAGGATGGAGTGGCAGTGTTGTAAATGTCACCCTACTCCACGGTTCTGGCAGGCGCCCTCATTAAGGTCAAGGAGAAGAAATTTAAATATCAGGGTTGAGCCCCTGAGCAATCATGTCATTTCTATTGATCACCTAATGAAAATTTATGGCATTTAACAGTGAAGAGATAAGCTGACATGGGGGTGCTAGCTTCCACAGCCGTGCTCATGCCATTTCCAGAAAAGCCTCTCACCATACTTGCTCTTACAGTGCATTTAAAAATTCTGTTTGCTGAAAGCCAAGTAGCACTGAAGAGAGGCTGGACACTTCAGTTCTGCAATCTAATTAACAAGTAATACAAACAAAATGTAGATACAGGGAAGTATCATGAGAACCCCAAAAGTCAATATGTAGAGGCCAAAGTAAAGAGAAGACAAAACCTTTGCTTGATCTATTGGGCTAGACTCTGCCTGTGATAATTTCCTGGGGTCCTGCAGATGTGATGTCTAAAGGCAAATATAAAAAATTCAAACAGGGAAGGGACGCAAGAGCAGAGGCACCGTCGCCGTTGTAAACTATTAACACCTTAACGAGAGACAGAGATGGGAATCACATACTTGAAATGGGTGAGAATTATGTCACCTACAGAATCCAATTTACAGTTCTGAAAGGAAAAAAAAAAATTCCCAAGAAGCCATGGCAACTGTTCTTGGCTGATTGGGGACACTGCTCCTGGCAAGTGTAGCCCTGCAGCAGTTTAAGGGGATTGCCATTACTTGCTAAACAAGAAGCTTCCTATTTCTTTTAAAATTAATCATAAGGTTGGAAAGGAAAAAAGGGCTCTCTCTGCCCCTATCTCTTCCAGGGACCTTTGAGCTCCAAAGCACATAGAGAGCCAGGCAGACATGTCACCTCCTCAGAAAGTCCTCCCTGACAACCTTACCTAAAGTGGCACGTACCCCACATGCCTGTCCAGGTCCCCACTTGGCAGTCTCCAGTGCCTATTCCTGCCCGAGGAGGGAAGTCTAGCAGCTTGTAAGGAGCGCAGCCCGGAGCAGGCAGCTACACGGGCGGCTCATCCGTGACGTGCCAGCTGTGGGGCTCTGGGCGGGGCGCTGAATTTTTCGCTGCATCAGTTTCCTTTTTTGAAAAATTGAATTGTTAAGACTGTCAATTTCATAGGATTGTTGGATTTGTTATATTGTGTTTGTGAAATAAAACAGGTCAGTCAAATGTGCTGGCCTGTTTATTGTCTCCCTGGGAGAACATACGGTTGGTGAGGAAAGGGTCAGTTGTGGCCTCAGGGCCAAGGGCGGTGCCCCGCGCGGAGTCGGCTCTCCGTGAAGGCTTGCTGAAGGCATGGCTGGCAGCACCCTGAGCCTTCCCTGTGCAGCTTTGCTGGGTCCCTCTCTCTTGTAGAAGGTTTCACTGCCTTCTTTTTCAAATGACCTTATTTGGGCGATTCGGCTTATGTCTTCAGTGAAGGACTCACAGGGAGATTCTATACTGACGAATTCTCTAGGAACCTAATCTTGTTCATACAAGTATTACTTCATGAGATCTTATAGTTTAAGGCCTATAGTTTCTCCTGGCCCAAGTATGGGGTTCAAAAACAATACTCAGTATGTATTTTAACTATAAGGTAACAAGATGTTGCTTAAATAAGCACTCTCGCAGGGACCAGAGGGGAGGGGGAGGGGAATAATGGGGGAAAGATGGGGAACATGTACAAAGGACCCACGGTCAAGGACAGTGGGGAGGGGATTGTCTTTGGGAGTGGGGGTTGGACCGGGTAGGGAGGGCATGAGGGGATTGGGGAACAACTGTAACTGAACAACAACAAAAAATTTACAAATAAAATAGAAGTATATATATATATATATATAAAAAAAAAGCACTCTCGGCTGAGCTGTGACGCACACAGACCAGTGGGGATCGGCGGTAAGGTAGGAGTGGGCAGGGTAGGACCAGGAAGTAGCCCAGCCTTTGTGCGTGCCTTGGAAGGGGTGCCCACCTTCCCGTTTTCAGGGTGAAAGGGCGGTAGCTTTATCCAAGAGTCCCCTCTGGTCAACAGATTGCTGCAGAGCAACTGTTGCAGGGACAACAGTTGTGGTCAGATGGGGCCCTAATCTAGTGAAATGAAGGAGCAGGAGGAGCCGTCTGAGTGGAAGCAGGTCCCTAGCCGGCAGCTGAGCCGCAAAGGCAGGACCCAACTCCAAGGCAGGAGGGGCTGGGCCAGAATTCCCATGCTGTCCAGCCCAGACACGTGGCCGGCATTTCAGAACCAAACTTAGTCCCAGCAGGAAACTGGCGGGCTAATCAGAGACCAGGGCGCAAACCCAGCTGAGTGGTAGCTGGCCGCTCTGAATGGTCTTGGTGAAGTTCTGAGCCCAGTGTGTGCAGCCCTCAGTCTTAAGCTTTTCTCATTCCTTGGGTTGGGCTGTCAGTGCATCTGAAAACCAAACAGCCTCCAGTTCCGCCGAATGTCTCTTTACTTCTTTAAGTAATTTGCTCTTTTCCATGTTCTGTATTTTCTTTCAGAAATTCATATTTAAGTCTACCTCCTAGTTTGACCCTCCAATTTTCTTATTGTTTCTCTTCTATTTTCCTACTAAGATGCTTTAGAGTTTTGTTTTTATTTTGTTTTACTTCCTGGTCTGTTTCCTTAAATTTATCTCTTCGAAAGCTTATTAACTTTTTCCATTTCAGCTTTCACATTTTAACTCCCAAGGGCCCTCTATTCTCGTTTCACCTATGTAATGTATTCTCTTGTCTTTCTCTAAGGAGTTCAATTACAAGGTGTTTGGGGATATTTGTTTCTTCTCTTCTCTGTATAGCTCCCAAGTCCTTTGAGTTCCTTTTTACTTTTTTACTTTTATGTCCGTTTTTCATGTTAGATACTCTCCTTGACATCTACCCATCCTCAGCCATTCATATTGACATAAAAGCAAAGCCCTCAAGAGCTGAGGGAACCCCTATGGGTGGTGCTGGCCCTTGGTTCCTGGTGACCCTCACTGTGAGGTTATAGTCAGAGGTGGCCATTTCGTGAGGTGACCCTCAAATATTGGTGTCTCTGCATCTGTTCTGCTGCCTCAATCTGATTCTCCAGAGAGGAGACCTCAGCTTTCCTACCTAGATAGTAGAAGCCTGGTTCCCAGTGTTGTGGGAAGAGAGTTGAGCCTGGAGTGGGGGAGGGGTTCCGCACTGGATGCATGGACTTTCACTGACCGCTCCTGCTTCCGGTCTCTGGCCTCCCCTTCCCCGCTTCCTCCAGCTTGGTATTCTTGAGTCCATCACTTCTTTGAGAACCTCAGAAAGTTAATCAACTTTCCCCAGCAACTTCTAAAATTCACAGTGAATAGCTAACACAGTAGGATAATTTTTAAAGGTTGCAAATTAGGCCTTAAGAACATTTTTTATACATTCCTCTTTGAGGACAATGATGAAAAGGGGCTGTAAAGTTATAAAACCTGGGTTGCACAAGAGCTTGGCCACGTGGGCTATTGTTTCCACATGCGTGCTCAGTAGGCACTTTGCGCTGCAGGACAGAGTGGCGGGGCGACCCAAGGACGCCATGTATGCTCTTGTCTGGGCCCCTAGGGACAGGCTATTTGGGTAAGTTACCTTCACCAGAAAAATTAGGCGGGTTGAGAGTGGGACCTTTGGGTCCCTCCAACGCCTCTATTCCATTCCACAATAATAAGTGCATCTCGTTTGTATTCCTGTGGAAAGCTAGGATGAGTCATGTACAGACATTATAAATTCTACTTCAGGACATTAAGGTGATAGGACATGAATACTTAGAATCATAAATGACAACAGCATCTCCTGCCTGATGTGGTTTGGGGAGACAAATAAATAAGCAGTGTTACCTGCACTCTGCTTTTGCAGCAATTCGAACTTTTCCTTCAGGCATGAAAAGGAATGGCTGTAAAAATGCTTCTTTTAAGGTTTGTTAAGATTGGAATTTTACATTGGATTTCACAAAATCTGCAGTTTATACTTAAGAAATAGGAATGAGACAAGCCAGTTTGTGTGGCTGGGTAATTATACATATCATATTTATACATATCGTATACAAAGGGCAGCTGCAGAAAGCATGTTGATGGAGTTTGCCCGGAGTGGGGGTGCTGTGAGGTTTGTGGCTAATGTTTAGCTTGCATATACATGTTTACACACACACACATATGCAAGACCTTGAAATCTACCCTTGCAAATGCCCAGGAACTTCAACACTACCTTTGTACGCATGGAAATGTCCTGGCAATCACGTATGAGATACTGGGAACTATTTCAGCAAAGGATAAAACTATTAACAGAATACATTAACAGAATACATTATTGTGTCCTTCAACAACCTTAAGTCCTTCCCCCCCTGCTACCTTGGGATGAGAATTCTCTTAATTACAGAGAATTTTGTCTGCAGTTTGTAGGCGACAGGCTCTGCCCTGGCTCCCTGACAGCCTTGAGGGTCTGCACACAGACCACGGAGCCCAGGCCCAGCTGCAGTCGGACCTGTCTTGCTGAACGTCCTGTCGTCTTCTCAGGAACTCAGCAAGAGAGGCAGCTCTGTGAGGAGCTGTCACAAAGCTATTTCCACCCACTGTCCTACCTGTGGGAGGTTGCCACAGGCAGCTTCTCATTCGTTTCTCTGGTTCCTGTGAGGGGTAAAACTTTCTACCTGTCTCCCTCCTTCAGAGACAGTTACAGATTATAAAACTGCTTGGGTGGTGCCTAGAGTTGGCTCCTCAGCAGCAGTGTCCCACTGCTCATGTTTCCCATGATCTGGCCCTTCGGGTTCGTTGTAGTCCTTTGGGACATGGGACACGGGTAGCTGGCACATGTTTATCTTGCTTATGCTGTCACTATAAGTAATGGATTGCCTAAATCCATCCAGGCTTGTTACCTCCTTACCACCTGAACCGATAGAAGCATGGCAAGCCAACCTTGTAGTATGTAAGTGGCCACCGCTGTCGCTTAGTGACTGCTTGACTGCTCGATAGTAAACCTGACCAACAGTAGCTTGAGAAAGGAAGGATATTTCTTTTCCTCACCTGCCAAGAAGTCTGGATATAGGCAACATGATGTCAAGACTGATACCGCTGCAAAAATTCCTCAGTTTTCCTGGTCACAAGATGGCTGCTGCAGTTGCAGGTGTCGCACCTGCATTCAAGGCAAGATTAGGCAGCAAAGGAAAGCACTGGCTCTCTGTCTTTCTGGGAAAGCAATAGCTTTCTCAGGGGCCCCCAAACGGACTTTTCTGGCACATTATTGGCCTTAGCAGGTTCACACCACCCTGAGCTTCAAGCTCTGAGACCAAGATTCGCCCTGAGCCAGATACCCTGTTTGAAAGAGAGGACCATACACCTCTGGGCTGGTCCCTTTTCCTCTTTCAAGCAGACAGGAATTCTCCTGGTGAGACAGAAGCTGGGATCGCTTAGATAGGCAACAACCATGTCTTCCCCTTGAACCAATGGAGCAGGTCCCAGCTGTCCCAGTTCCTGCAGACCAGCCGGTGGCTGACTCCACCTTCTCTCCTTGTTTGCACGTCAGCTGCACATCTCATACTTGAATGGACCAATGGAGAGATGATTGTGGGCAGGGCGAAGACAATTTCCAATTCTGCAGAAACCGTGAAACTGACCCGAAAAGACAAAATATTAGAGCTGTCACTACCAAAGACTACAGATACACCGGCCCCTGAATTCCTTTCTTTTCTTCATTCTAGGGGTGAAATACCAGCTTAACATCAAATGGCTGGAACAGGATGATGTTAAGTGGACACTGAGAGCCCAGAGCCGCCACAAGCTTACTCACCTTTGCAGAGTTCCAACCATAATAAGTTTCCTTCAGGTAAGCTTACTATATCACCTCTTACTTAAGTAAGAGATACTGAGATTATTACCTATGTTTTGACAAATTCATACCAGAAAAAGCCAACCCATCTGGTCTGGAGAGGAGAGAGTAATTTAAAAGTTATCATTGGACCTAATCCCTCAGAAACTAGGTTATGAGGGCTTGACTTACCCTTCCCTTCTCTTTCACTTGTCAAACTCCTACACATTTCTCAAGGCCCTGCTTAAAAATAACTTCCTTTATGAAATCTCTCACAAATTCTCAGTTAGGCACAGCATTTATAATCTTACAGCCCTTTCTCAGGCCTCTGTTGCGCCCTTACCGCTGGCGCGCTGGCGTTATCCACTTACACAGCGGGACCGGGGACTTCCCCAGAGGGGCTGCTCTGTCCCAAACACTTACTTCGCAGAGAGTGGAGAGCACAGCAGTGAGTTCTCAGTGTATTTTCATTGAATTAAGTCTGCTTAAACTTTGAATAATTAATAACTTATAAAGTCCTATATCTCAATTTAAACACATAAAAATAAAAAATGCATTCATGGTCTCAAGAATACATATGCAAAATAAAAAGCAAATGAAAACCAAGAAAAATATTTGCAACTCCTATCATATAAAAATAGTTTGTTTTTCTCATACATATATAAATAAACTCCTAGAAACTGAGATGAAAAATCTCAACAAGCCAAAAGATAAATGGGCAAAAACATGGACAGACAAATCACATAAAAAGAAGTATAAATGGCCCTTAAACCTATAAGAAGATGCTCAAACTTACTTACAATTTTGAAAAATGCTAATAAAACTATATTGAGATGCCATTTTCTCTTACCACATAGGCAAAAATCTAAAAGTTCAACAATATGTAATTGTCCCTCAAACAGCACAGGTTTGAATTGCTTGGGTCCGCTTACATACACATTTTTTTCAGTAAGTGTATTGAAAAAAAATTTAGAGATTTTCAATAATTTGAAAAACGTGCAGCCAAAGCTTTTCTTAATAACACTTTTCTCTAGCTTATTTTACTATTAAGAATACAGTATGTACTACATATAATGTACAAAATATATGTTAATTGATGGTTTATGTTATTGGTAAGATGTCTGGTCAACAGTTAGGTATTAGTAGTTAAATTTTTGTGGAATCAAAAGTTATACATGGATTTTTCACTGCATCGGGTTTAGCACTGCAAACCCCCACACTGGTCAAGGATCAACTGTGCTCTGTTGGAGAGACTTTTGGGAAATAGGCAGCTTCAAGCATTTCTTGGAGAGTGTCAATGGTACAGTTGCTAGAAGGGGCATGTGGCAATATCTATGCAATATTACAAATATTTTCACCCTCTAACCCAATTCCCCTGCTTCTGGAAACTTTCCTACAGCAATGTCTGCTCAGTTACAAAATGATTGGCACATGTGATGTGTGTGGTATTGATCGTAATAGCATGAGAAGCAACTGATCTGAAGAGACGGTCTCCAAAGAGGACATGCTGATGGCTAATAAACATATACAAAGATAATCAATGTCACTAATCCTCAGAGAAGTGTAGATTAAAACCACAGCGAGATTACACCTCATACCTGCTAGAATGGCTATCATCAATAAATCAACAAGTGTTGGCAAGAACGTGGAAGATGGGAACACGAGTACACTGTTGGTGGGAACGCAGATCAGCCCAACCGCCGTGGAAAACAGCATGGAGTTTCTAAAAAAATTAAAAATGTAACTGCCTTATATACCCCACAGTTCCACTTCTGTTTATATATCCAGAGAAACCCAAAACACTAATTGGAAAGAATGTATGCACCTCTGTGTTCATTATGGCATTATTTACAATAGCCAAGATACGGAAGCAACTCAAATGCCCATAAATAGATGAGTGGACAAAAAAGTTGTGGTACACATATACAAAGGGATAAGTAAAAAACAATAAATAAAAAGGGAATAAATAAAAAAGAAGATTCGTGACACCATAGGTAGACCTAGAGGGTATTATGCTAAGTGAAATAAGTCTGAGAAAGACAAATACCATATGATTGCACTTATATGTGGAATCTAAAGAGCAAAATAAACAAAATAGAAACAGATTCACAGACACAGAGATCAGACTGATGGTTGCCACAGGGGAGAGGAGTTGGGGAACTGGGTGAAAAGGTGAAGAGATTATGAAGTACAGATTGGTAGTTACAGAAGAGTCATGGGGATGTAAAGGACAGCATAGGGAATATAGTCAATAATATTGTAGTAACTACGTGTGGTACCAGGTGGGTAGAGGAAATATTGGGGGGATCACTTTGTAAATTATAGGATTTTCTAATCACTATGCTGTACACCTGAAACTAATGTAAAATAATATTTAATGTAAACGGTAATTGAAAAACTTAAAAAGATGAGAAGCAACTCATTTTTATAGGTGTAGGATTGGTTAAAAAAATTCCGGTGCATCCTCACAATGGTGTATATACTCTACCACTGAAAACGAATGTGGGTGCCTTGCCGGTTGTGCTCCAGGAAGGTGTCCAGGGCAGATGGCACAGTAGAAAAGCGAAGTTCAGCACAGTGAAGACAATGGGATGCTTTTTGTGTCATACGGGGGAGGAGAAGAGTGTGAATTTGCTGTGTTTGCGATTGCGTAAAATACTAGAAGTGCATATATACTGCCGAAGTGGGGCAGGTGTGAGGACAGGACAAATGTAGTGGAAGCAAAACTTTTCATTGTAAATCAGTTTTACTTTTAAAACCTATGGCTTATTTCTTATTCCAGAAATTAAACTTTTAAAATCCTGCATCTTACCCATACTTTTAGAGCTAGATTGCATATCTTTGTATCTCTGCCTCATCTCTTGTAACACCAGTGAATCTGGACAAGTTTCCTAACCTCTCTAAAGAAGAATTCAATGAGCTAATAAATGGAAAGAAATCAAGCCTGTGTAAATTTGAGCTGTTATTTATACTGCACGTAATAATAACAATATTAAAGAACACCTGGTAACTCTCCCGTGAGGAGATTTATGGAACCCTTCCAATATTCCTGTGATAGGTATGAACTGTTTGTTTTTGAAGATAGTAAAATGA
>PVJD01019062.1:0-12710 GCA_004026545.1 Mormoops blainvillei | reverse complement strand
TAAACCATTAGTTCACCTGCCCTCTGGCTTTTTAGCTTCTGCATATTCAAATAATTCCTCAGAAGATTCAGCATGGCAGAATGAGCTGAGAAGTATGGGTCCTGTGCCACTAACTTGCACTCCCTATCCAAACCACCCAGATACCATGATGGGAGGATTAGTGAGAATTCCTGAGGGCTGGCTTGCTGCTGCCTGGGTTCTCAAATCTGTCCCCCTGAGAAGACAGGTGATATGGTGAAAGCAGGAGGTGAGAGAACTGGCTTCTATGTCTATCTGGTTGTTGACCTGCACGTGGCCACCCGTCGGCACCTCAGTTTTGTCAGCTATGAAAGGGGAGGTGCAGGATCACTATCTCTGTTGCTCCTGGATCTCGTGATGCCTCGGCATCAGCTCCAACTCAGCTATTTCACGGCCTGAGTGTTTCATGGTGAATGTACCCAACTGCAGAGGAAGGAACTTAAAGGATGACAGCTCAGGGTTTGCAGCCAGACTCTGCCTGTTACTGTGAAACTTCGGTTAAGTTCCTTAATCTCTCCAAGCCTGTTTCTGTAAAACGGGGCTAATGACACCAACTCCAGGGATTGCTGAGATGCTTAGAGGAGGTAATGGAGGCAATATACTAATACAAGCGGCCGCACAGTCCATGGTGTTTCCTTCCCTTCCTGACCTGATTTATGTCAACATGGCTCATTTTCCCAGCCAGAGGACTAAGAGTGTCACCCATGTCTTGTCTCTCCCTTTTCAGGAGTCTGAGAAAGCCTAGAGAACACTATGGGATCCAGCTCCCCTCTTAAAGAGTCAACCTTGCCTTCCCTCTCGATTTCCTGCCCCTCTTCCTTGTTTCCTGGCTCTTTTCCCTGATTCCTTTCTTTCTTTTTTTAAAAAAAGATTTTATTCACTTATTTTTAGAGAGAGGGAAAGGGAAGGAGAAAGACAGGAAGAGAAACATGGATGTGAGAGAGAAACATCGATCAGCTGCTTCTCACATGTCCCCCAACCAGGAACCTGGCCCACAACCCAGGCGTGTGCCCTGACTGGGGAATCGAACTGCCAACCCTCTGGTTCACAGGCCAGCACTCAACCCACTGAACCACACCAGCCAGGGATCCTTTCTTTTTCTCAACAAGCAGTTGCTAAGAAGCTCTCTATACATACATTTGTGCCGTTTCTTTCAAGGTCATATTTCTGCCAGCTTTCTGCATGTGAAAGAAACAGCTTCCCTTCTTCTCAGCCTGGCATCACATGACTGCTTGAAGCGGAGAGGGGGATGGGGGTCACCTCCAGAGGGCCCTGTGTGTGTGTAGACATGGACACCCACATATGCATATGTGTGTGTGTATATGCAGAAACCCACACGTGTATGTGTGTATGTGTGCATGCAGCTCACATGTGTGCGTACACATGGATACCCATGCATACATGCATGTACATGTATGCGCACGAGGGCACCCATGTATGTACCAACACCAAAACATGATTCTCTAGCACCTGCACAAATGAGTCTGATAAGACACTCTTCTTACCCTGCCCCCAAAGGACAAAATTGCTCAGAGGAAGTAAGATGTGCCTGGGTAAAAGCAAAGAATCCATGCCAGGCAGTGCTCTCTTCATCTTGAAGCCAAACATTTTAAGATGTGCCTTCTCCCTGAGGGGAAAAAATTCTTAAATCAAACAAACAAAACAAGATGGGGAAGAGACATACTGGGTTCATGGATTAGAAAACTTGACATAGCAAAGATGCTAATTTCCTCCCAATTCAATGTATATATTTAACACAGTTTCCATGAAAACGGCAACAGGATTTCTTATAGGTATAGACAAGCTGATTCTAAAATGTATATGGAAAGGTAAAGGAACAAGAATAGCCAAAATAATTTTTTAATAAAGAAAAAACTTGGATGAATCTCACTACTTACTCTAAAGCTACAGTAAGACAGTGCAGTATGGGTGGAGGGATAGACACACAGATCAGTGGAACAGAGTAGAGAAACCAGACACAGACCCACCAAAATATGGCCAATTGATTTTTGACAAAAGTACAAGGCAATTCAATGGAGAATGGATAGTCTTTTCAATAAATGGTATTGGAAACATTGGACATCCACATGCAAAAAAAGTGAACCTCAATGTAAACCTCACACGTTATACAAAAATTAACTCAAAATAGATCAGAGATCCAAATGTAAAGTGTAAAGCTATAAAACTTTTAAATGAAAACATAGGAGAAAATCTTCATGACCTAGGGTCAGGCACAGTTCTTAGACATGAGACCAAAAGCATAATCAATAAAATGAAAATTGATAAATTATACTTCATCAAAGCCCAATTAAAAATGGTTAAAAGATGGGCAGTTCACCAAAGAGGATAACAGATGGCAAATAAACAGAAAACAGTGTTCAACATCATTAGCCATTAGGTAAATGCAAATTAAAACCATAATGATATGCACACTACCTACCTATCAGAATGGCTAAAATTAAAAACACTGACCTTATCAAGTGCTGACAAGGAGGCAGAGCCAGTGGAACTCTCATCTGTTGCTGGTGGGAATATGAAATAATATGGCCATTCTGAAAAAAAGGTTTGGGGGTTTCTTATAAAGTTAAACATATATTTTTCTTTTTTCTTTTTTTGGTGTATTTTATTGGCTGTGCTATTACAGTTTTCTCATTTTTTCTCCCCTTTATCCCCTCTGCCCTACACCCCATCCCATCATCCCCATACCTCTTAGTTCATGATAATGGGTTGTACATATCAGTTCTTTGACTTCTCAACTTCCTATACAATTCTTAGCCACCCCCACCCCGTCTACTTTTTTTGTCAACATTTTCCCGCCACAACTTTCCCCAGCCCCACCACTCCCCACCTCCCACCCTCAATCCGTCCCCCATTTGGCTTTGTCCATGGGTCCTTTATGCACGTTCCTTGGTGACCCTTCCCCTCCTTTTCCCCTGTTATTCCCCCTCTGTCCTCCCCTCTGCTTACTGTCAGTTTGTTTTTTATTGCAGTGTTGCTGGTTATATTTTGCTTACTTGTTTATTTTGCTGATTAGGTTCCACTTATAGGTGAGATCATATGGTCTCTGTCTTTCACCACCTGGCTTATTTCACTTAGCATAATGCTCTCCAGTTCCATCCATGCCGTTGCGAAGGGTAGTAGCTCTTTCTTTCTTTCTGCTGAGTAGTATTCCATTGTGTAAATGTACCACAGTTTTTTGATCCACTCATTTACTGTTGGGCACTAAAGTTGCTTCCAATTCTTGGCTATTGTAAATTGCGCTGCTATGAACATTGGGGTGCATAGGTACTTTTGAACTGGTGCTTCAGGATTCTTAGGGTATAATCCCAGTAGTGGAATTGCCAGGTCAAAAGGCAGTTCCATTTTTAGTTTTTTGAGGAAATGCCATACTGTTTTCCACAGTGGCTGCACCAGTCTGCATTCCCACCAACAGTGTACTAGGGTTTCCTTTTCTCCACATCCTCACCAGCACTTGTTATTTGTGGATTTGTTTATGACGGCCACTCTGAGTGGAGCGAAATGGTATCTCACTGTGGTTTTAATTTGCATCTCTCTGATGGCTAGTGATGCTGAGCATCCTTTCATGTGTCTCTGGGCCCTGTGTATGTCCTCCTTGGAGAAGTGTCTGTTCAGGTCCTTTGCCCATTTTTTAATTGGATTATTTGTCTTAGAATGGAGTCGTGTGAGTTCTTTATCTATTTTGGAGATCAAACCCTTGTCTGATGTATCATTGGCAAATATATTTTCCCATATGGTTGGTTCCCTTTTCATTTTGCTGATGTTTTCTTTAGCTGTGCAGAAGCTTCTTATTTTGATGAAGTCCCATTTGTTTATTCTTTCCTTTATGTCCCTTGCTCTAGAGGACATATCAGTGAAAATATTGCTGCATGGAATATCTGAGACTTTCCTGCCTACGTTCTGCTCTAGGACTTTTATGGTGTCTCAACTTATATTTAAGTCTTTTATCCATCTTGGGTTTATTTTTGTGTGTGGTATAAGTTGGTGGTCGAATTTCATTTTTCTGCATGTAGCTGTCCAGTTCTCCCAACATCATTTGTTGAAGAGGCTATTTTTACTCCATTTTATGCTTCTGCCCCCTTAGTCAAATATTAATTGTCCATAGAGACATGGGTTTCTTTCTGGGCTCTCTATTCTGTTCCATTGATCTATGTGTTCATCCTTATGCCAGTACCAGATTGTTTTGATTACAATGGTCTTATAATATAGTTTGATGTCAGGGATTGTGATCCCTCCTACTTTGTTCTTCTTTATCCAAATTGCTGCAGCTATTTGGGGTTGTTTATGATTCCATATAAATTTTTGAAATGTTTGTTCTATATCTGTGAAATATGTCATTGGTATTTTAATAGGGATTGCGTTGAATATAAATTGCTTTGGGTAGTATGGACATTTTGATGATGTTAATTCTTCCAATCCATGAACATGGTACATGCTTCCATTTATTTGTGTCTTCCTTAATTTCTCTCTTCAGTGTTGTGTAGTTTTCTGAGTACAGGTCTTTAACCTTCTTGGTTAAGATTATTCCTAGGTCCTTTATTTTTCTTGTTGCTATAGTAAATGGGATATTTTCCCCTGATTTCTGCTTCTGATATTTCATTGTTGGTATATAAAAATGACCTTGATTTCTGAATATTGACTTTGTATCCTATTGTTTTGCCAAATACACTTATTAGGTTGAGTAAGTTTTTGGTGGCATCTATAAGGTTTTCTATGTACACTATCATGTCATCTGCAAACAATGGCAGTTTTACTTCCTCCTTTCCAATTTGGATGTCTTTTATTTCTTTTTCTTGTCTGATGGCTGTGTCTAGGACTTCTAATACTATGTTGAATAGAAGTGGTGAAAGCAGACATCCTTGTCTTGTTCCTGATCTTAGTGGCAAAACTTTTAGTTTTTGCCCATTCAGTATAATGTTGGATGTAGTTTTCTCATATATGGCCTTTATTATGTTGAGGTATGCCCCCTTTATTCCCACTTTCCTGAGTGTCTTTTATCATAAATGGGTGCCGTACCTCATCAAATGCTTTTTCCACATCTATTGATATGACTATGTGATTTTTGTCTTTCCTTTTGTTTATGTTATGTATTACATTTATTGATTTGTGAATACTGTACCATCCTTGCATCCCTGGGATGAATCCCACTTGATCATGGTGTATGATCTTTTTAATGTGTCGCTGGATGTGGTTTGCCAATATTTTGTGGAGGATTTTAGTGTCTATGTTCATCAGCAATATTGGTCTGTAGTTTTCTTTCTTTGTTGTGTCTTTACCTGGTTTTAGGATTAGGATGATGCTGGCCTCATAAAAAGAGTTTGGGAGTTTTCCCTCTTCTTGGATTTCTTGGAATAGTCTGAGAAGGACAGGGGTTAGTTCTTCCTGAAACATTTTGTAAAATTCTCCTGTGAAACCATCTGGTCCAGGGCTTTTCTGTGCCTGGAGTTTTTGATTACTGTTTCAATTTCACCAGCTGTTATTAGTCTGCCCAGGCTTTCTGCTTCTTCATTCCATTTTGGAAGATTATATTTTTCCAGAAATTTCTCCATTTCACCCAGGTTTTCAAATATCTTGGCATATAGTTGTTTGTAGTAATTTCTTACGATCCTTTGTATTTCTGTGGTATCAGTTGTAATTTCTTCTCTTTCATTTCTGATTTTATTTATTTGCATCTTCTCCCTTTTTTTCTTGATGAGACTACTTAAAGGCTTGTCGATTTTATTTATCTTTTCAAAGAACCAGCTCCTGGATTTATTGATCCCTTGAATTGTTCTTTTAGTCTCTATGTCATTCAGTTCTGCTCTGATCTTGATTATTTCCTTCCTTCTGCTTACTCTGGGCTTTGTTTATTGTTGTTTCTCCAGTTCTTGAAGATGTAGGGTTAGGTTGTTTATTTGAAATGTTTCTATCTTTTTTAGGTAGGCCTGTACTGCTATGAACTTCCCTCTCAGGACTGCCTTCTCTGTGTCCTATAGGTTTTGGACTGTTGTATGTGCGTTTTCCTTTGTTTCCAGAAACTTTTTGATTTCTTCCTTGATCTCATTATTGACCCATTCATAGTTTAATTAGCATGCTATTCAGTCTCCATGAGTTTCAAGGCTTTTGAGTTTTTTCCTTAAGGTTGGTTTCTAGTTTTAAGCCCTTGTGGCCTGAGAAAATGCTTGATATGATTTTAATTTTCTTGAATTCATTGAGGCTTGGTTTGTGTCCTGTCATGTGGTCTATCTTTGAAATTTTTCCATGTGCATTTGAAAAGAATGTGTAGCTTGCTTCTTTGTGATGAAAGGTTCTATATATATCAGTTAAGTCCATTTGATCTAATGGATTGTTTAGTTCCACAATATCCTTGTTGATATTTTGTTTGGATGATCTATCCATTGTTGGCAGTGGGGTATTAAAATCCCCTACTATAAGTGTGCTGCTGTCTATATCTTTCTTGAAGCCCTCCAGGATTTTCCTTATATATTTGGGTTCTCCTATGTTGGTCGCATGTAGGTTTACAATGTTTATGTCTTCTTGATGGATTCTTCCTTTGAGTATTATGAAATGTCCTTCTGGGTCTCTTTTTATGGACTTTGTCTTGAAGTCTATTTTGTCTGATATAAGTATTGCTACCCTGGCTTTCTTTTCATGTCCATTTGCTTGGAATATTTTTTTCCAACCTTTACTTTCAGTCTGTGTAGGTCTCTTGTTCTGAGGTGGGTCCATGTAGGCAACATATGTGTGGGTTCTGCTTTCTTATTCATTCAGCTACTCTATGGCTTTTAATTGGAGCATTTAATCCATTTACATTTAAAGTTATTAATGATAGGTACTTATTCATTTTTTTCCTTTTGTACTTGTGTTCTTCTCTTCTCACACTTTTTTCTTCATCTTCTTAAAGCGGCCCCTTTAGCATATCTTGCAATGCTGGTTTGGTAGAGGTGTATACTTTTAAACATCTTTTGTCTGGGAAACTCCTTATTTCACCTTCCATTTTAATTGAGAGCCTTACTGGGTAGAGTAGTCTTCATTGCAAGCCTTTGCTTTTCATTACTTCGAATATATCTTGCCATTCCTTTCTGGTTTATAGTGTTTCTGTGAAGACGTCAGCTGCCAGCCTTATCGGGGCTCCCTTGTATGTTACTTCCTGTTTGTCCCTTGCTACCTTTAAGATTCTCTCTTCATCCTTGATATCTGCCATTTTAATTATGATGTGTCTTGGTGTGGGTTTCTTTGGGTTCCTCTTTGGGACCCTCTGTGCTTCCTGGACTTGTGTGACTTTTTCTCTCCCTTAATTAAGGAAGTTTCCCATCATTACTTTTTCAAAGAGGTTTTCTATCCCTTGCTCCTCTTTTTCTCCTTCTGGTATTCCTATTATGTAGATATTATCATGTTTCATGTTGTCCTGCATTTCCTTTAACCCCTCTTCATTCTTTTTGAACCTTTTTTCATCTTCTTGCTCTTTCTGGGAGTTTTTTTCTACCATGTCCTCCAGCTAGCTGATTCGATCCTCTGTTTCATCTAGCCTGCTTTTTATCTCTTCCACTATGTTCTTCAATTCAGAAATTGTATTGTTCATTTCCTCTTGGTTGTTGTTGATAGTTTCTATGTCCTTTTTCATGCTGATATAATTTGTAGTAAGTTCCTCATAGTTTCCCTGTAGTTTTTTGTAATTCTCACTGAGCTCACTGAGTTCATTAACTTCCTTATTACCATTGTTTTGATCTCAATATCTGATAGTTTACTTGCCTCTATTTCATTTAGTAGTCTTTCTGGGGATTCCTTCTTTCCTTTTGGTTAGGGGTTGTTTCTTTGTCTTCCCATTATTTGTCTGCCTGAGCAAAACCACAAAGCCCAGGAAACAAACCCAGGACCGCAGATATAACTGCCCCCTGCAATCCCACTATCAACAGCAAATGAACCAGTATCAATTGGGCTGTAAAGAGATTAAGACTATTATAAGAAAGGAGAGAAATAAACTATAGTATAAAGATCTAGTGGCTTAATATGCACCAGCTGGATGGACAAAAAAATGAATATTAAAAAGCTATGTAGTAAAGAAAATATCACAAATCATGGAGAAGACCACAGTGGATTTTGTGTCAGTAGCCTCTATATTTAACACTGTTTTTTTCTTTCTGGATCCACCTCTAGTAAAGTCAGATGTTGACCCCGTCTGACCTTAGGCAGTCTTTTCAAGACTTCCAGGGTTGTACTGTCTGTGGCTGTCTCCTTCAGTTGTTAATCTAGTTACTCTGTGCTCAGCAGCCAGGCTTAAGCACCATAGGACAGAGCCAAATCCCTCCTGGGGTTGGGGCTAATGTTTCCCCTCAGGCTGCAGCTGCTCATTGGGGAGTGGTCTGTGTGAGCTCCATGGCTGCTGCCTTATGGGGGGTGATTCAGGACCAGGATCCCAAGTCTCTCTCGGAGGCTACTCTCTCAGTTCTCTCCCCAAAGTTTCCATCCCCAGTCTCTCCTCAAGCATCTATAGTCCACTCTGCCCCGGCTTTGCAGGGATCTACTGTCTGTGGCTGCCACTCTGCACTCAGCAGTCAGGCTTATGCACCGCAGGGCCAGGGCAGAGCCCCTCCTGGCGGCAGGGCTATTGTTTCCTCTCAGGCTGCTGCTGCTCAGTGGAGTGGTCTGCCCAAAGAAGATGGCTGCTGCCATGTGAGGGATGGCTCAGCACCGGGGTCCCAGCAGCTACTTTCTCAGTTCTCTCCCCAAAGCCTCTGTCTCCAGTCTTTCCTCAGGCGTCTCCAGCTCACTCTGCCTCCACCTTTGCCGGAGCCCAGGGTAAGTGGCTGCATATGAAAATTTATGCATTGGCCCTTTAAACGGCTCTTTCAGTCACACGTCCCTGGCAGAGAGCAGCCCTGCCGCTTTTTGCAGCTGGCTGTTATCTGTGTACTTTTTGGGCTCTAGTGCTGTAGGTTGGGGATCCCCGCTTATGGTTTAGACCCCGCTCTTCTCAGGGGGATCCAACTGGCCTCTTATATATCCCTCTGGTGCTGCCGCCTGAGGGTGCCCAGGGAGCCTTCTTTTTTCTCCACCGCACTCCTTACCAGTCGATTTGTGCCAAAATGATTCTTCTGTCCATCTGAGGTTATAAGGCTTCTCTCTTGCTACTGTTCAGTTGTTTGTTCCAGGTGATTTCCCCACAATTCAGTTATTATTCCAGATTGGTCCTGAAAGGAGGTCAGTGTGACTTCCACTCACTCCTCCGCCATCTTGATCCTCCCTAAACATATAATTTTCATATGACCCAACAGTCCCACCTCTAGGTTATTTACCCAAGGGAAATGGAAATGTATGTTCACACAAAAATCTGTCCATGATTGTTCATAGCAGTTCTATTCATAATTACCCCAAACTGGAAACAGCCCAAATATCCTTCAATGAGTGAATGCTTAAACAAATGGTGATATACCCATACAATGAAAAACTATTCAGCCATAAAAAGAAATGAACTATTGATGTACTCAACTTGGATGAATCTCAAAGGCATTATGTTGCGTTAAAGAAGTCAGTCTTCAACTGCTTATGTGCTGCATGATTCTATTTGTATGAGGTTCTGCAAAAGAGAAGACTATAGTGATGGGGAGTAGATTAGTGGTTGCCAGACATTGAGGGTGGGAATGGGCTTGATTACAAAGGGGAAGCACAAAGGAGTTGTTCTAGTGATGGTGTTACTGGATGGGGACTGGGCCTGGACCAAGCCTGCATCGGCCTGGCAGATATTGTGTGGGTTCTTGACTTTGTGCAGGCAAGATTTCACAGCTGGAGTCCAGGTGATTTTGAGAGTATGTTTATTACAGTTGGGGACAGTGAAACAAAGGAAGAGCTTAGGATAGAAAAGCAACAGGACAGAGCTTAGGCAGGGCTGCTTTGGCTCACTGGAAAGTCAGAGAAAAAGAGTCCTTGGAGACAGATTCAGGGATTTAGCCCAGGACGAGCTGCTGCTGCCCACTCCTCCCCTGGTTGCAAGCCTCGTGTGATAACTTAGAGTCTACGAGAACGAGAGCAGATACAAGGCATGGGCATGCTCTAGAAAGAGCAACAATCTGCTGTGGGTCCTTTGTTTTGAGACTTTTTATTTTTCTTTAGCTGGAGAGAATCTTAGGGGAGGTTCTTAACAGAATATTCATTAGCTTTCCAGGTGTGTCCTTCAATATACTGATTAATCAAAATGTGCCTCTAGAGGGGTCAGGGGTTATTTTCTGGTTAGTTTTATTTTCAAAGAATGTCATCGAAGACGTACCAGGACCAAGGCCGGTCTGCCCCTGGACGGTCTGGAATGCGTAAACCATTTGTTCCTAAGTGTCCTTGGTTAGGAAAGATAAAACCTTGTGATTCGTTAGCTGGATGTAAATTGCTCAGATTGTTTGGTCTTGTTTAATTATTTTGTCTCAGTTTCCCTTATTCCATATGTCAAGGAATTTCCCTAGCTTCTTACTATCCTGCCTCAATGTAATTGAAACAAGTATCCTGATTGTGGTAGTGGTTACAAAAATGTATACATGTGTTAAAATTCATAGAACTGTACATACACACATATGCACATGCTAACACACACATATACACACTCAGGTTGGAGGGTGCCCCTTGATGAATTAAACACCCAGCACCATTTGTCTGTTTGAAAGAGTTGTGAGTTCTTTCCCCTTTTAAGAAGGGAGATTTGATACGTTCACTGGACAGACACATTCATCATCTGTAGAAGTTGGAGATTAAATATTTTGCACAGAGCTTCCCCACCAACCCCCACCTGGATGCCACAATCCCTTTTTGCCACCACTTTAGCCAATCTTAAGCTTTCTCTTCTATCACAACGTGCCCAGACCTATGGGGACCACATTTTTTAATCCCGAGGGGGCCACGTGGTCTCCTTGGTCTTTGTAAGAACCAGTGAATTTATGGACACAACAAGACAGAAGGTTTAAAATGTGAACTTGACTACAGGACACCCAGGGTCCATTGTAGTACTGCCCTGACAGTGTCTGGGGCTTGCCAGTGACCCCATGCAGATGCTGCATCTGTCCCATTTCTTGTCCCCACCCCCTTCTCCCTCAGAAAAGGGGATAGCTGTGGTGGAAACGCAACTCTTGATAAACAGATAAGCATATTAGGACTGGCAGAAATTAGGCCCCTCAAAGCAATCAGGCTGAAGATAAAACAGAAATTTAATGAAAATTGAAAATACAATCCATATTATGTAGCCATTAAAAATGATGTTTACCAGGAGTTTGTAATAACATGAAAAATGCTTGTATCACTACGTTGAGCAAGAAAAGAGCAAATTACCAAATTGTGTGTACAGTTGATCACAATTATATTTGAAAAGATATATTGTAAAAAGACTAGAGTTTAATACACTGTAATGCTGGCAATGACTGACTTTCTGTGGGAGGAAGGGCTTCCCCCCCGCCACAATTTGTACTTTAATCTATATATTCCAAATATTTTCTAGAATGGCTGCAAACATCTAATTTAAATTAATGTTTAAACTTAGAAAATAGAACATTGGAATTTTATTTTAAAAATACGGTTAGGAGCACTGGCACTACATGCATAAATGATCAAATATTTATTCAGCACCTATCGTGTCCTGAATCCTTTGTACAATAAAACCATTGCTGTGCCTCCCCCCATAGCAAGTCTCTCCAACACACACAATGTCATCATCTATGCACTGAATTTGTGATTAAGTGTCTCATGGAATAAATAAGGCAAGCTCAAGGACCTGGCACAGACATCGTTGACAAGTCAGTTTTCTTTTGACAATTTCGCCAAGACAAACACCCTATAATAAACCCATGCCTGGGTCTGTAAGGCCCCCAGTTAAAACCCTGGTCTCTCCCATACAGTCGAAAGCTTCCAGCGGCCAGCGCTCAGCCTCCACCCATATCAGCCCCACCCCCAGAGCTCATCAAACTCGTCCCCTTTTGTAGCTGGTGGTCCACTCTCCCACTGCCTACCTCCCCTGATTGACAGAGCCCACCTGTCAATCACAGGCTCTGCTCAACAGCCTTTGAGGAGTTAATGCTGGGCCCCTCAGCCTGCTCAGAGTTAATGCCTGCCTTTCCTGACATGGGCATTCTTCCCCTTGAGGCTAAGACCTCTCCCAGCCTCCCCACCAGGCCCCCAGAGTGTCCTGAAGGCCTCTCACAATGCCTGGCCACCTTCATTAGCCCCATGGGCCTTGTGGGCCCCCTCTCAGTGCAAGGCGCCATTCACACTGATCCCCGCCCTCCAAATTCAGTGTTAGGCCACCTGACCCCTGTCGGCAACAATTTCTGTGACACGACTCAGTGTGGGAAAGGCCAATGACATTTTCTACACAGATCAGGCCCCACACGCCTCCTCCTTTTACCCTGCCCGGCTCCCACTGCCGCACCGTCCTGCCGCGGCCAGGACACTGGGTGGAGATGCTGCTGGGGCTGGCCTGGAGCTTGCCAGCCTGGAGTACATACCCCCCTGGGGTCTGGTCTTGAGTTTTGGGTCTCTGGAGAGGATTCTAGAAAGGGGCTGTATCATTGCTTATTAATCACAAAGTGGTGCAGGCGAAAACAGTAGAAGCAGGCATTAAGCTGAATGTGTACCAGCGAGAGAAATTAAGCTGAGCCTGAAAAGATAGGGGATGGCGGGGGGGGGCAGTGCTCAGAGCCTCTGCTGGGCAATAGGAACTGAAG
>PVJD01019061.1:0-12721 GCA_004026545.1 Mormoops blainvillei | reverse complement strand
TTAGAGTTTTATAATAGAAAGTATAATTTCCTCTTTTTTTAAGAACTAAAATTGAGAAATTGAACTGCAACGGGGTATTCAAAATATGGATTTCAACTGAGTTCTTCCAAATATTAAGATGACCTTATAAAACCACCTCCTGGTCAATTAAGCTTTTGATACAAGAATGCTCTATTGGGTCTCAGTCTTACAGCAAACACTCATATAAATAACAATTATGCAATCCCCACCTGACAACAGTCACATCTACGGGGAAACCAGGAATCAAGAAGGATATTCCTTGTCCCAAATAAGAACAAAAGCAGTAATGTACTTTGCACAAATGACATAGATTATATATGTTACATATAAATACACATAGATTTTATACACATACACACATACACACACCCATACATAGGTTGTTTTTTTTTTAATCTCAGGTAAAAATAAAGCCCTGAAATATCAAAAATAAATTAGACATGGTCACTCTCCTAAGAAAATTATATTTAGCAGGAAAATACATTTATCACGTAAATTATTATATCAGATATACTACTGTGATGGCTAATCTTAAGTGTCAACTTGAACCATGGGTGTCCAGACATTTGGTCAAACATTATTCTGGGCATTTCTGCTAGGGTGTACTTGGGTAAGGTTAACATATAAATGGTAAGACTTTAACATAAGATTTTAATGTAATATTAATATCACATTAATATTTTAACCATTAGAGTAAAGCAGATTGGCCTCCATAACATGTGTGGGCCTCGCCCCGCCACGTGAAGGCCTGAATGGAGCAATCCTCCCCCAGGTAAGAGAATTCTCCAGTTAACTACTTGAACTTCATCTACAACATTGACTCGTACTGCCTGACAGCCTTTGAGCTGGAGCGATGGCTCTCCCTTGGCCTCCCACATCACCAGCCCGCCAGGAAGATTTCGGACTTATCAGCCTCTATAAGCATGTGACCCAATTCCTTATAATAAATTTACATATAAAATAAGGCCTCACTTAATGTTGTTGATAGGTGCTGTGACTTTAAGCGAAACAACATGCAAGGAAACCAATTTTACTATAGGTTAACTGACATAAACAAGAGTTAAGTTCCTGTGGCATCTCCTCAATATCATAATGAAACAACATTGAATGAAATGATGTGATTTGAGGACCTACTGTATACTAACTATATTAAATTAATTATACTATAATTAACCCCAATTTAATGTGTTTAATATATATACACACACACACATATATCTCCTATTGATTTTGTTTCTCTGGAAAACCTGAATATAACTGTGATAGTACAATAATATTAATAGCTAACATTTACTTAGCACATATTTAATGAAAGATACTATTATATACAAAATCTCATTTCATCCTTATCATGTTCCTATTAGGTTAGCACTGTTATTCCCAGTTTCCAGTAGAGGAAATTTTTTTTTTAAGATATTTATGAAACATTTTATGGGTATACAGTTTCCAGTTGAGGAATCTGAGATTCAGGGTTTCAGCTGTTTTTCTTGGTGCCCATATCTACAAAACGGGGAAACAAAATACCTGCAGGATAGGCTTGGGAGTGGTGACTGAAAGGACACTTGTTAACATTTACAGCACTACCTCACACATAGAAATGCACTGTATCTGTTCCGGTCACAGTAGCATCGGTTGTAGCATGTTGACCAACACTGCAAAGCTATTACACAGTAAAGCTGAAGTTTGAGCCCCATCTCAAAAAGTCCAGCTCCTAACTATTCTTCTACACAGTCCCTCATTATAAACAAGGGAGACATGTTGTCAAGGGAGAGCTTGTCAAGGAAATATTTGCAGCAGCTTCCCCTGTATGACAAGAGAATGATGGGTTATGATTAATTGTGGTGATGGTATAAAAGAAGATAATTTCTGAGGTGAACAAGGCCAAGATTATTTAGGGCTTGATAGACCATAACCAGCTTCCTGAATTGCACTTGAAAGCAAATTGTTAGCCAGAGCCCAGTGAGTGAAGAGGCTTGGTATAATGGGCTCCCTGCGGCTCACTCACTTAGCACTTTAAACCACCATAGTTCATTCTATTTGCTTAGTTTAGAAGTCAATAAAACTGCACAGAGCTGCTAAGCACACATAAAACACAAAAATACAACAGTCAAGAAAAAAATAAATCAAAGAAAAACAACATTGCCTTTCCTTCTGAATCCTCAAATTCCGGCCAAAGTCCAGAAATGTCCCACCAATAAAAATATGCCCTTGACATCTTACTGGATGGTACAAGTTTCTGTGCCAATAAACAGGCCCCTTGGTTACGCATACTCAAGCTGAAGCAGCTCCTAGATGTGGTCACTAAATACAACTGAATAAAGAGCTACTTAGAAACCGTGGACAGAAAAATTAAAATACTTGAACTTCAATGTATGCCGTTTTCAGTAGTTCATGGGACAGATAATATTAAAGAATATGGCCTGGATGGAAACGAATTCAACTACATGAGCCTTTAGTCCTATTGTCATGAGTGCTAATACATGAACACCCACCAGCAACACTGCAGTTTTGCTTTCTAGATTTGGAGCTCACAAAAATCACGGAGACAGTAAAGGGTAAAGAAGGTCAAAAATATGGTGACGCAGATCTGACCTTGGATGGCAAACACATAACATACAGATGATGTATCATAGATTTGTCCATTGAAACCAATAAAATTTTATTAACCGGTGTCACCCCAATGAATTCAATTGTAGAAAAGTAGAGGAGAAACCTTAAGGCTTACCCCCAACTCTTGTGTTTCTTGCTCCCAGAGCATTAGCCACGCCACAGGAGGTAGTATTGACAAAAGTGTGTGTCCCCAAGAGGGGGAATGATGAACATAACCTCATGGCCCAAAACTGAGTCTCTCACATATGACTCCATCAATACATCACAAGCACTTTTGATGACATGCAGGAGAAGTACTTGCTGCGACTCAAAGGTACACTAGGCGCTAACTACAATTTCATAGTCCTAAGGTATAGGAATAGAGTTTTAGTTTCATTTAGTTTCTCTCAGTCTAATGCTACTACTTCCCGGTGTTTAGAAAGGAAATGTCCTACTTAAACTGTTACTGTCCTAGTTGTTTTATATGTTCTTATGATTTGGAGTGTTGCAAGTTACTAAATTTCCTTGAGCTTAACAGAGTTGTAATGCAGCCGATAGTCTCTCAGATTTAAAAGCTCTAAGGAGGGCACTCAGCCACTTTTGTTTCTTAGTTTGGGGAGCCCCAAACCCTCTTCATAAAGTAAATTAAGAATATAAAGAATAAAAAATAATTTAAAAATAGTGCCAAAGAACCAGTGGATGTCAAACTGATATGGTCAATAATTGCCTTAATTTTAAGAATTAAGTGCCTCTACTTGGTGAAATAGAGATGACATCTGAACTACAGAGCAGAAGTCTCCTGGGAAATAACTATTAAAAGCTTATCATAGAGCTATCAACTAAGATGTAATATAGATATATCTCTATATATAAATATATATATCTACTAGAAGTCAAATATGAAGCCTAAAATAAGGTCTATTCAAATCTACGATTAAATTGAAAGGGAATTTAAGGAGAAATCGATATATATCATTAAAAAAACTCTCTAAGTAAGTTCTTTTAGTTTCCAAGACAAAAACCGCTTCAACAGGTTCCTGTTGTTGCCATCTTTCCTAAAGTTCTGCCAGCTGTCCAAGTGAATGTCCCCATGGGCAAGACATTGCCACACCAGGAAAACTGTAAAAACAAATGTGATAAAAATAACAACATTAATGAAACTAGACTGAATGCAATGAAAATATTATTTCAAGTTGATCATGGACATGTGGTAATTATTAATGAAATCTGTTGCAATAGGAATACAAGTTCCTCATAATCGTTTCCTGGGCACACAAGATGAATAGAACCTCCAGTCTTTTTGCATCTGTATGGTGCTATGTGACTGAATTCCAGCCAATGGAACATGGGTTGAAGGCAATTATATCACTGCCAGACTTGGCCCCTAAAACTGCCTGTTTGACTCTACACATTCTCTCTCTTCACTCATTGGCCAACTGGATGGGGAAACGCAGGTTAGAATCCCAAGGAGGCTCTAGGGCACAGGTAGAGCCACAAGAGGGGAGGATTCTGAATCCCTGAGTCACGACTTAAAGTACAGCCCAGTGAGCCTCTTGACTTGCAGTCACCACTAATTACCTATACTAACATAGCTATTAATGTTCCAACTGATTTCTAGATTCCCAACTCTACCAAAATGTAGGAAGTGTGTGATGTTATATTCCTAACAATGAAAGCTAATATTCATCAAGTGCTAAATATGTACCAGACCCTTCCTAAGTGCTTCCTATACATCACGTCATGTTCTCACAAGAATCCTCAGCCTTATTATCCCTATGAGGAAGATCAAGCTGGGAGATGTGCAGTAAACTTCCAAGGTTACACTGCCAAAAGCGCAAGAGTTTGGCTGACACTAACAAGTCTCTCCCACAGAACGAAACTTCATGGAGTTGCTACTCAGAACATCCCGGGTTCAGTCCTAGGTGGTTGGGACACAGAGAATAAGGAGAGTACCTGACTTTGAGTAGATTGCAGCCAAGTGGGGAAATGATTGAAAGTAAACAGGTTCCATGTTTTCAATACCCTAATAAATACCCTAATAATAAGCTACCTTCATAAAAAAGCTGAAAGTGCAAGAGAAATAAACAGAATTTCCAGGTAAATTTGGAATGGCGGCTTCATGTGAACACTGTCATTATTTTTCGTCTGACTGAACAGATCCATCTTATAGGCACCTCCTGAGGCCTTCCGCACCCTTAAAACCTTGAGGAACCAGCTGAGGAATCGAACCGGCTGACATCCATCTCCTACACCCTGGTCCTCTGAAGGACTTCTCTATTAAACCTTCTAAGCAGCCTGAATTTGGTTTACAAATTAAGTCACCTCTCGATTAACTGTTGCCTGCCCATTTGGTGAACTGCTGCTGATTTCAAGGGCCACACGCTCCTTAGCTTCTGCAGTGTTTTCCCAGATGCTTCAAGGGTCCATTTAGTCTACCTTACTTGCTGCTTCCTTTGCTAATCACACCATCCCATATTTTTTACCTGATGCCTTATGACTAGATCTTCTTTCCTGGTCAATTAAGCTACAGCCAACTATGCTGAGCCATGTCTGATGCATGGGGGGTGACTGCCCAAGGGTTTGACACTAATATCCTTTTTGAACACTTACTTTTAAATACACTAATGAATGAATTCATTTCATGAATATTTACTAAATACTGGCTACTTCCCAGAGACTGCGCTAGGAAGGTGAAGGAATATAAAGATAAGGAAAAACAAATGCATCCCCATCGTTTGTTTAGCAATGAACAGGTACTAATGAAACAACTCTAACAGCTGCAAACCAAAATTGTGGTAAGTGCTATGAAGCAGAACATAACATCTCAAAAATACAAGAAATAGTACAATGGGATAATGAGGGTAGGAGAGGGTAGAGACAGTGAAGAGGGTGAGTAGAAATTAGTAGGGCTGAGACTGATAGGAAAAGCACTTTATATCAAGGGCCGACCTTGTGTAAGGTCTATGTGGAAAAAACAGAGCACGGTGATCATAAGAGGACTAAAGACAGCAAAGACTGAAGGGAAGGCTTGGACGAGATAAACCTGGTAAGCTGGTCAAACGCTGGATCACGCAGGGACTCGCAGGTCCTAAATGTGGGTTTTGACACAGGTTTTAAGCAACCCTACATCTGCTTCCAGAAATGCTACCATTTGCTCACATAGCTCTCGGAAAACTTCAGAAATCCATACCAAATAAAGTTACTCTTACTACCCGGGGCTTCACGGAGGCATAACTGACTTGTTATTTATGCATATCCTGTGGGCAGGTTGCCCTACAACAGGAGCCGCCTAATCAGAAAAAGTGTTGAAATTTACCCCTGGTTTTAATTTAGCCAAAGTGATCGACGGCACCACCTCGGCCCTAGGAGGCACACAGGCCAGCCTTGGCTCGCTGGCCGAAGCTGTTATGCCGGAGAGAGGCGCTGAGACTAATCACCAACACGTTCTGCTGGGTCTGGGTTAATGCCTTCTGCCAAATGGGAAGGTCAACACAGAAACAGAAGGAGAAAGCCACCAGGTTTTCTAAGGTTGACCCTGATGTTTTACGGGATTTGTTCAGTTAGCTAGGTTTGGGATCCTGCAGGGCCTGGTTGGTCCCCTGGAGGATGACGTTGGCCTCATCATGCTGCTTGGAATCCCATAGATAGTGGTCCTAATTAAATACTACACGAGACAAATTAAACAGATTTGATGCAGCTTCTGTCAGCCAGATTAGTTAGAACAGCCAATGGCATGGCATACACATGGAAACATTCTCCACAAGCCAAGAAGGAGTAGAAATGAGGGGTAGGTATTACGGGGAGACAATTTTCCACGGGTGCTTTACATTTACACATCTTGCTCCAGAAGCACTAACATCTTTTCAAGGCTGTCTGTGTAGAAAACAGCCTTGGAAGATAGAAACAGTATCTCCCTCTGGAGCAAAGCTCAGGTTTGTTTATTCTCCAGTGTAATAAAAATAATGATTCTGTCAAAGCTAGAGGTCAAGACAGTTTGTTAAGAGACTATTATTAAAAAAAATAAAAAATTCAGTTTCCCTAATCTTGGTTGGGATATATGCCTTTCCTATAATGTAACCCAGCGCTTGTGCAAGCATCCTCTGGGTCTCTTTTTTGCATTGCCCTGTGGGAATAGTGGCTGAGGAAACTGGAGCAAATGTCAATACTCTTCTACTATATTGTGTGAGTAACAAAACCCTTTGTATCTGAATCAGGAGTCTCATGTCTTGCCAGAAAGCATCAACTGTGGCAGGTTAACTTACTAGCTTGCCAAGTAGGGTAAAATCTCAGACTATTCATATTTCTTGACACTCATTACCCTCTGGGGCATGCATTTTTGAGATGAGGTCCTACCAAGTTAAGTGTGTTATGTTAAACCACTCATTTAATTTTTTGATCAATCAAGCTGTAGATCTGAATGTTATACATCTAGGTATGATGTATGGGGAATCTATGTTCCTGGGCTTGATCCCAAATATTTTTGCCCAGACACTCATTTTTAAATATGCTAAATTTATTTATTTATTCAAAGACAATTGTTTATTGATGAGCACTAACCTCTTTATAAGCCAGCTATTACATGAGATTTCCTTAACCACAGGGGTTGGCATGTCGCCTAAGTTTTTCCAAATAAAGTAAATCCTAAGACTCTTATTATGGGGCTGAGAAAGAGCATTCTCTATACATTTGGATGGGGTGATACACGGTATGAGGCCTAGAAGAGGCAGCCATTTTCCTATGAAAGAAAGTATTGTAAGAAGAAGACAACCCAAAAAGGAGGACACAGACAAGACGACCAGCCACAGCTAAATGATGCTGAAGCTGAGATGGAACCCGGCCTAAAGAGAACATATTTCTGGACTTTTGGTTACCTGAGTCAAACAAAGACCTTAATTAAGCCAATCTGCAATGCGTTTTCTAAAACTTGCCACGGTTAGATTGCTGACTAAAATTGATGACTGGCTTTAGAATCCATCTTCATAACCACTCACCTATGCCAGCCCTCGCTTTTCCCATTATCAGACACCTGAAAAGCTGTGACTTGTGAACACTGCTAGGAATCAAAAAATAAGGTTTGTTGTTTTGTTTTTTTTTTAAAGAGGAAGAACAATGAGTAGCATATAACTATCTTAAAGTTTTTTACACATTACAGAAGAAACAGTCTTCCCTTGTCCATGGCTATTAGCATAAAAGGTATTTAAAGTTAAAACACTGATAAATAGCTACCAAGAGCAAAAAGAGAGAAAAATAAAATCATCAAAAGCCATCTAAAGCATTTGGAAAAGGCAAGAGAGCAGTCTCCTACTTATCAATATGGTTATCAGACATCCAGAAATAGGTATCAGGTCCTACGGCCAGAATCTCAGAGTCAGCTTCAATTGATAAGAGCATAGAATGTTTGAAGAATTTCAAGTGAAATGTTTACGCAGGATATAGTACTGGGTTGGTCAAAAATTCCATTTAGTTTTTTCCTCAAAATCAGTAACTTTGTTGATTTGGATATTTTGAGCATGTTGGCTACCTCCTGTGTAGTAAAACATTGACTGTTCTCAATTAACGTCTGTTTCATAGCCATCAACGTCAACTGGTCTACCTGACTGTGGAACATCGTCCAGCGAGAAATCTCCAGCATGAAACTTCACAAACCATTTTTGACGTGTTCGGTTAGTCACAGCACCTTCTCAATACACTGCACAAATCTTTTTTTTTTTTTTGCATTTCAGTTGCATTTTTACTTTTCTAGAAATATTAAAGCATAATATGCCAAAAATATTACATATTTTCTTCTATTTTTAATATTAAAATGACTACACAAAAATTCAACCAATTTTGATTTTTTTAATGCATGCTGATATGACAGCTGTCACAATACAGGCTAACAAAATTGTTTCAAATGAAGTTAAAGACAACTAAGCACTACCGAGAGCCATCTTAGGGGAAAAAAAACTTTTTGGCCAACCCAATAATAAAAAAATTAGTCTGGAAAAGCAGGTATCTAAGGGATCAGATCATAAGTGGTATCATAATTCAGTGTATGCACTAATCAGTTTCAACTTTATTCTGCAATTCAGATGTTTTAATATGGGAGACAGGCCATAGATGTGGTCAATAAACATTCTGGGACAATGATTACAGTGTATGTGTGTGTGCGCGCCGTGTGTACGCACACACACAGGAGAAGGATCTATAACTGTCCTTAAATTCTAAAAGGGGTCCATAAATAAAAAAAGTTTATAAAATCTATTGGGAGTATCTGCAGGGGAGAATTTTCCTCAAAGCATACTTTTGAGAAATGAGTCTGGTTCCAGGACTGTATATAGATTAGACAAACAGTACATGATACTAAAGGAAGAGAAATCAGGTAAGAGACTATAACCAAGTACCCAGGCTAGGAAAGGATACAGATAGCACTTAAATCCTGTCAGGTGCCATAGGAAAGGGTCCCTGCAGAGTAAAACTAATAGGCAACAACGTTCCATAATCATGTATAACCATAATGGGTCTGTGAATATGAATACATTCTAAATTACCAAGGATACACTTACAAAAAAAATAGCATTATATACAAAAGTAGTTTTCTGGTAAGTCTCTGGATCAATTTCAATTATCATTAAGTCCGAGGTTGTTTTTATTTTACACCTTGATAAATGTCTTTGGTTCTGCAGACGATGCCAGCTATCTCTTCCTAGTAACTTGCCAAGCACAGAAATTAACTGCAAAAAGACTGCACAAGGTAATATGAGTGGGAAGAAATGTGAGTAAATATTCCTAGCTAAAATAACCCAAACTACACTCTATAATGATGATTCACAACTTAAGAAGAGAACGGGCTCTCTGGTCCTCCTGTTCAACGGGCAGCCGCATCTTTCCATGCAGTGTCAGTCTCAACCCTGAGGTGCGATGGTGAAGATCGGGGTGAATGGATTTGGCCGTATTGGGTGCCTGGTCACCAGGGCTGCTTTTTACTCTGGCAAAGTGAATGTTGTCGCCGTCAATGATCCTTTCATTGACCTCAACTACATGGTCTACATGTTCCGGTATGATTCTACTCAGGGCAAGTTGAATCATACTGAATCCAGTATGATTCAAAGGCACAGTCAAGGTTGAGAACAGGAAGCTTGTCATCAATGGAAAGTCCATCTCCATCTTTCAGTAACAAGATCCCACCAACATCAAAGGGGCTGATGCTGGTGCTGAATATGCTGTGGAGTGCACTGGTGTTGTCACTGGTATGGAGAAAGCTGGGGCTCACTTGAAGGGTGGAGCCAAGAGCGTTACCATCTCTGTCCACTCTGTGGATGCCCCCATACTTGTGATGGGCGTGAACCATTACAAGTATGACAACTCCCTGAAGACTGTCAGCAATGCCTCCTGCACCACCAACTGCTTGGCTCCCTGGCCAAGGTCATCCATGACAACTCTGCCATCGTGCAGGGACTCATGACCACAGTCCATGCCACCACTGCCACCCAGAAGACTTTGGATGGCCCCTCTGGGAAGCTGTGGTGTGATGGCCGAGGGGTTGCCCAGAACATCATCCCTGCTTCTACTGGCACTGCCAAGGCTGTGGGGATGGTCATCCCTGAGCTGAATGGGAAGCTCACTGGCATGACCTTCCATGTCCTCACCCCTAATGTGTCAGTTGTGGATCTGACCTGCCACCTGGAGAAAGCTGCCAAATGTGATGACATCAAGAACGTAGTGAAGCAGGCATCAGACGGCTCCCTCAAGGGCATCCTGGGCTACACTGAGGACCAGGTTGTCTCCTGTGACTTTAACAGTGACACCCACTCCTCCACCTTTGATGCTGGGGCCGGCATTGCGCTCGATGACCACTTTGTCAAGCTCATTTCCTGGTATGACAATGAATTTGGCTACAGCAATTGGGTGGTGGACCTTATGGTCCACATGGCCTCCAAGGAGTAAGAGCCCCATGGACCACCAGCCCCAGCGACAGGAAGAGAGACCCTCAGCTGCTGGGGAATCTTTCCCCACATTGATCCCCCAGCACACTGAGAATCCCCTGACCTACAGTTTCCATCTTAGACCCCCTGAGGAGGGGAGGGGCTTAGGGAGCCCTACCTTGCTGGGCGCCATCAACAAGGTTCACTGTAACAAGCCAAAAAAAAAAAAAAAAGGGAGAAGAGAATGATTATGGAAGAGTACAATATATAATACAAATGAAATGATCAACATTACTAATAAGGAAACCACAGAGTCTTTTATTCCTAAAAGTAGTAAAAATAATAAATCTGATAATACCTGGCATTGGTAAAGAAGTTGGCCAATTCTTGCTCTACTAGTAGGGAAAAAAAAATTGGTAAAACAACCTTGGAGAGCAACATATTAATGAGATATATATATGCATGGTAGGCAGAATAATGGCCTCCCTGAAGACATCTACCTTTTAATGCCTGAAATTTATGAATATGTTACCAAACATGGCAAAAGGGATTTTGTGGATTTGAGATGGGGGAGAGTGTCCAGTGGACCCAAAGTAACCACAAAGGTTCTAATAAGAAGGCAGACATGGAAAGGTCAGAGTCAAAGTGAGCAAATAAGGAAATATGTTGAGATTTGGCAAAGCTGAGTGGTAAGTATTCAGCTGTTTGCCATTCTCCTTCCTTTACTCACTGATGACTTCAAGAGTATCAGGCTCACCACGCTGCTGCAACCCACCACCCAAGGCTGCCAGTCCCTAAGCCAGCCAATGTCCCTGGAGAGGTATCAGAAAACGTAGCATTGCTTTTCTGATTATGTTCAGATCAGAAAACTAAAAAGAAGTATCAGAAACTAAATATAAAATATATATAACATCCCTGTACCCAGATATTAGAACTCAAAGAAAAGCGTCCAAGGAAATGCAAGTTTAGAAGACCTTAGAAAAGGTGTGTAACACAGGTGCTCTCAAATTTTTTGTTTTAGAGCCCTTAGAAACCCTTAAATATTATTGAGGACCACGGTGATCTTTTATTTATATAGGTTATACCTATCAACATTTACCTATAAAGAATAAAAACTGATTTTTTGTCCTATTTCTTTAAAAATGTCATTGGCAATCACCACCCTGTTGTCCATGTCCATGAGTCCTTTTTGCTTTTTTTGCTGAATCCCTCCACCCTCTCATCTCCACCCCCCGCTTTGCTGTCGCCCATTTTAGCGAGTGATATAATCATAAATGGATTTTGTAAAACATCAAGTGCTTTTTCTGTACTAGTGATAAGATTATATGATTTTTATCCTTTATCTTGTTAATGGTTTGTATTACTTTGATTAATTTGCATATGTTAAACCATCCTTGTGCACCAGTAATAAACCCCACCTGATCATGATGCATAATTTTTTAATGTATTGTTGTATGTGGTTTGCTAGTACCTTGTTTAGGAATTTTGCATCTGTACTCATTAGAGATATTAGTCAGATGTGTATGGAACCACCAAAGACCCCAAATAGCCAAAGCAATCTTGAGAAAAAGAATGAAGCCAGAGGTATCACAGTATCTGACTTCAAACTATACTACAGGGCAAAAATCATCCAAAGAGCATGGAACTGGCAGGAAAACAGACACACAGACCAGTGAAACAGAACTGAGAGCCCAGAAATGAAACCACATGTATATGGGCAAATAATTTTTGACAAAGGAGCCAAAATCATACAATGGAGAAAAGAAAGCATCTTCAATAAATGGTGCTGGGAAAACTGGAAAGCCACACGAGAAAGAATGAAACTAGACTACAGTTTGTCCTCACGTACAAAAATTAATTCAAAATGGATCAAAGACCTAAATCTAATGGAACTTGGTTTTAGAAAAGACTTTATGAATTTGACCCTAAAGGCAAGGGAAGTAAAGGCAAAAATAAATGAATAGGGCTATATCAAACTAAAAGGCTTCTGCACAACAAAAGACTGCCAGCAAAACAAAAGGCAACCAACCAAAAACAAGAAGACATTTGCAAACAATAGCCCAACCAGGGGTTAATTACCAAAATATATAGAGAACTCATACAACTCAACACTAAACAAACAATCCAATTAAAAAATGGGCAGAGGACCTGAACAGACTCTTCTCCCAAAAAGACATACAAATGGCAAACAGATATACGTAAAGATG
>PVJD01019060.1:0-12719 GCA_004026545.1 Mormoops blainvillei | reverse complement strand
GTGTGTGTGTATACACACACATTCCTAAATCACCTTAAAAGTGTTGGAGTGAAGATTGCTGGACCCTGTTGGGAGAAAAGTGGAATCCTGAGATGAAAAATGAATACATATAAAGCACTAAACTGCTCTTATCCTGAGGACTTGTGCCAATATCAAGAAACTGGGCTTCATATGGGACTTAACTAGACAAAGGTGACAGAAGTCAAAGGTATGCCCAAAGAGGGGCGAGGAATCTTATAAGAGTTTGTTCCATTTTAAGTTGGACCCCATATGGCTATAATTTCTTGGTAATTATGGACCAGAATTACATCCACAGCACCTTCCTCCAAATCCTATCCCAGAGAACTGTAGGGAAGGTTGCACTGGAGCCAATCAGAGCTCAGAAGGAAAGAAGGCAGAAAGAGAGAGGGAGAGAAGGCGAATGGGAAAGAAGGAATAAAGGAGGGAACGGAGGGGGGGGGAGGAAAGAGAATGGAAGAAAGGCAAGAAGGGAAAGAGAAACAAAGGATGAAAGGAAGAAAATTGAGGGGAAAAAACACACCTGAGAAACTGCACACAACTTGATAAAAATTCTAAATAAAATATCAGCAAACCAAAGACCCAAAAATATGTGAATGATGATATATCATAACCAATTTAGATTTAAAAATAGGAATTTTAGTTTAATGTTAGCTTCATATTAGAAAATTAATTAACACAAATCACCATGTTAATATATAAAGGGAGATAAATCATATGATGCTCTCAATAAATGAAAAAAAAAATTCCAAAAAGTTTAACATCCAACCATTTCTTATAGAAGTTCTTAGCAAATAGGAAACAATTTCTCCAATAGAAAAATATTTATGAGCAACAAGTGTGCAACAACTGAATTAATAAATAGACATAAAACCTTGAAAACTTGCCTTTAAGACTACTATCACCAATTTCATTCCATATTGTAATTGAGAATTCTCAGCAACGTGATGATGCAAGAAAAATAAATAAACTATATAAGAATTAGAAAGGATAAAGATAATATTTTCAGATGATATGATCATGTGTCCAGGAAATCTAAGTAAATCATGCATATTAAAATAATAAGAGAGCTTAGTAAGTTTGCTTAATGCAAAATCAACATGTAAAAATCAATTCTATTTCTATAACCTAAAAACAAAAATTAAAAATAAAATTTTGGGGGGGTTGGTATATTTTATTGATTATGCTATTACAGTTGTCCCATTTTTCTTTTCCCCTTAATCCCCTCTGCCCTGCACCCTATCCAATCATCCTCACACATCTTAGTTCATGTCTATTGGTTGTACATATCAGTTCTTTGTCTTCTCAGTTTCCTATACTATTCTTAACCTCCCCCGTCTATTTTTTTGTTTTGTTTTGTTTTGTTTTGTTGTCAACATTTTCCCACCACCACTTTCCTCAGCCCCACAAACCCCCACCTCCCACCCTCAATTTTTCCTCCATTTGGTTTTGTCAATGGGTCCTTTATACATGTTTTTTGATGACCCTTCCTCTTCCTTTCTCCTGTTACCCCCCTTCCTTCTCCCCTCTGGTTACTCTCAGTTTGTTTTTTATTTCGTGTTGTTGGTTATTCTTTGCTTGCTTGTTTGTTTTGTTGATTAGGTTCTACTTATAGGTGAGATCATATGGTACCTGTCTTTCATCACCTGGTTTATTTCACTTAGCATAATGCTCTCCAGGTCCATCCATGCTGTTGTGAAGGGTAGGTGCTCTTTCTTTCTTTCTGCTGTGTAGTATTCCATTGTGTAAATGTACCATAGTTTTTTGATCCACTCATTTACTATTGGGCACTTCGGATACTTCCAATTCTTGGTTATCATAAACTACGTTGCTATGAACATTGGGGTGCATAGGCTCTTTTGAATTGGTGTTTCAGGATTCTTAGGGTATAATCTCAGCAGTAGAATTGATGGGTCAAAAGGCAGCTCCATTTTTAGTTTTTTGAAGGAATTCCAAACTGTTTTCCACAGTGGCTGCACCAGTCTGCATTCCCACCAACAGTGCACTAGGGTTCCCTTTTCTCCCCATCCTCACCAGCACTTGTTGTTTGTTGATTTGTTTATGGTGGCCATTCTGACTGGTGTGAAGTGGTATCTCATTATGGTTTTAATTTGCATCTCTCTCATGGCTAGTGATGCTGAGCACCTTTTCGTACGTCTTTGGGCCCTCTGCATGTCCTCCTTGGAGAAGTGTCCTTTCAAGTCCTTTACCCATTGTTTAATTGGATTTTGTCTTCCTAGAGCAGAGTCATATGAGTTCTTTATATATTATGGAGATCAAACCCTTGTCTGAGGTATCTTTGGCAAATATATTTTCTCATACGATTGGTTCCTTTGTCATTTTTCTGCTATTTTCTTTAGCCATGCAGAAGCTTCTTATTTTGATGAAGCCCCATTTGTTTATTTTTCCTTTA
This sequence comes from Mormoops blainvillei, assembly GCA_004026545.1. NCBI lineage: Eukaryota > Metazoa > Chordata > Mammalia > Chiroptera > Mormoopidae > Mormoops > Mormoops blainvillei. The sequence goes on along the minus strand of PVJD01019060.1, from coordinate 10,288 downwards.
TGTCCCTGCTCTAGGGGACATATCAGTGAAAATGTTGCTGTGTGGAATATCTGAGGTTTTCCTGCCTACGTTCATCTCTAGGACCTTTATGGTGTCGCTACTTATATTTGTCTTTTATCCATCTTGAATTTATAAAAATAAATTTTTAAATATACTATTTATAATACAATAAAAATGTTTGATACATACAAATACACTTTTTAAAGAAAGTGAAATATCTCTACAGGAAAAATTTGGAAAGCTAATACTGAAATATATGTCAAATTTCTGTAAATGGATTAATAAATTCTTTTTAACCCCACCCTACAATGATACTCACTGTTAACAACGCTGTGCCCCAACTCCATCTTTCTCTTTCATGCACACACAGACACACAGAATAAGAGTTTTAAGAGAGGCTTTTAGTCTCCCACTGCTAAGCATTATGGACAGACAAGAACTGCAAGGCACCTCAAAAGAGCCTGTAATATTACAGACAGAGGCTAATGCAAACATATAAAAAATAAAATTTGACATGAACAGGGACTATGTTGTAAAAAGAAATTCTTTGAAATAAGAATACTGTAATTAAATCCTCACAGTAATGAGAAAATTCACCCTCAATGAAACAGGAACAGAATACTGTATAAGGAAAAACATTTAAAGACAAGAAAAAAACATTGGCTATTAAAAATAGAATAGTATAAATGGAAAACTAAGTAGAGATGTTGGAAGATAATGTTTTAGCACAAAAGAGATTGATAGGAGAAGCAAGAAACAGGAATTAGAGAAGTTCAGAGGTCTCACATCTGATTAACAGGTTCTTCAGAAAGAGAAAGTCATCATAGAATAATACATGAAAATTTTTCAGATAAAAAGTGAACATGATATTCATGCAGATCCATGCGAAAAGATTTAGCTTGAGAGTCAAAGGTTTCTGATACTGAGTGAGGCTCAGTCTGTATGTATGTATAATGAGGGCCGACAGCAAGGATTGTTGAAAGATGAAATGAGATCATGGGTGATAAGTACCGACATACTTCAGACACCAAAAAATGTTGGATCTCTTCCCCCTTCGTACAGTCTTTGCCACCCTTTTATGTAGTTCTTTGACTGTACCAAGTAACAGTTTTCTGTAGTAGAACTTTGAGCTTGTATAGTGTTATTTATTTAAAAATTCTTTTACAAATATTATTGCATTCGTTCCTCAAATTTATACTTAAGAAGAAATTAGCTGTGCCAGTTTGAAAATTGATGTTCATAGACATGAAGACAACAACGTCTAAAATCCTGCAAAAGTTCTGGTTGTAAATATTACATCTTTTATTCCAAAAAATATTTATTTTAAGTCCAGAGAAAAGCTCTAATATTGTAACATCTAAATGACATCTCCGAGATTGTTACCTGATCAAAAAAGTATATCCTACCAAATGTTTTCATTTGGAATTTGGAATTATATGGTCACTAAACTGATAGAGTCCTAAAATTACAAAATCAAAAACAGAATAACCCCAAGATATACCCAAATTTAAAAAAAAATACAGAAATATATTTACATATGTTTCAGATATACTCAAACCACTGAGGGAAGACTCCTCACCTGGAAATAATGCAATTTCACCTCTGAGGTCTATCTTAGATATACTCCCTTGGGATGAGATGCCACATAATTATCAGTCTTATAAATTAAAAAGAAAGTTCTGGACAAACATCATCACCAGAGCTCCAGGCTCCACAGAGTTGAAAGGTAACACTGACACGCGTGACAAGGAATGCTCTCCCTCTCCCATGGCTCTGCCTGACCTCGGACATAATTAGTTTTGTTTAACTCTTATTTTGTGACTTTATCTACATTGAGAATAAGACACCACAGCCTCAAATGCTGATTATGCAACCCACAGGACATCAGGGTCAGTAAGGTGTGCCAGGAGGCATTCTCTTCCTTATCTCGCATATTGAACAGTGTTTTTGAGAGCAAAGCCTATAAAATGCTATGTGTCTCCTCTGGCATCACTGTGAACAGCTCCATTGCTACAAGAGTTAAAGGATTCTTTCAGAGAATTTTATAGAGCTAGAATGACCCATCGGGGAAGTCCCTTTCCTAATCGGTTATAAAAAGTGAGCACCATCAAAGGCTACACTCAGACCATAATGACGATGAGGGGGGGGCGCTGTGTGACTAGCCTTGAAACCTGAGAAATAGTGGTGACCTGGAATGGCTTTTAGTGGCCACTAACAATCCTTCTACACCCACTAACATTTCATTTATTCAGGCTACTGCAAGATGAGGAAAAGGAAGTTGTCTATTATCGCTACTATTCTTATTTCGATTTTTGTCCTTCTTTGAGGTCCAAGAAAATCTTTTTCCTGGCTGTCAGACAAGATGTCCTGAGTTTTCATCAGCATAAAAAGCCTCTTAAAAATGTCAGGACTTCCTATGAATTTATAAATGAGGATAAATTGACTTTTGTTAGATTTCAAGTACTATATGCTGAATGGGGTACTTCACATGTTTGATCAAACTTCCCAATAACCAGTGGAAGATGGATCAAAATTATACACAACTCTTCACATACACAGAAAAAATAAATGCCACTATTTGTGTTATTTAAATGCTCTCCCCTTGCTCTTCCAGATCAGCCCCCCAGTTCTAATGTCAGAAATTGTAGGGCGGGGGAGCTTTATCTTGACAAGTCATTATAGCTCTGTTTTGAGTAATTACTCAGCTGTTCTTCCTTTTACCCCATTCTCAAGTGTCCTCCAACTTGTCCTCCTCAAGACGGTAGAAAGCTTCGGAAAATGCCCGCCCATTCTATTGGCCTTCAGTGGAGCACCTGCTCTTCCTGCAGTTGCTGGTGGCTGACATAGACCTCTGTCTATTTACACCGGTGAGAAGGCAAGGTGAGAGGGGACTGCAGGTGCAGTGTTAGGGAAATCCAAGCATTGGAACCAACGGGGGCTGATCTGGAAGGCTCTGAGGAGGAATTGCAGCATTTCTGAGCTAAATGGGATGTTGACAGGGAATCATAAGTGAAGGTTTTCAAGAGCGGGGAAATGGTTTAGCAATAAAGGCAAAGGAGAAAATTCCGGGTTAGGAGCAGAGCAATATTAACAGTGTGGCCTAACGGCGAGAGAGGGGCGGATGCAAGAGAGAGCAAGTACGTCTGCCTGCCTGGAGCAGAGGGCTGGACCTCATGGTACAAGGACAATGAGAACCACAGGTTAAGAGGTGGCCCTGACTTTAAGAGTATCTTAAAATCCACATTGAGTTAAGACAAAGATTTAGCATCAATGAAATGTGGTGAGAAGGTGAACAATATAGTTAAAGTGAAATATAAGGTAAATGGATGTAGGTGTGACCAGGGACTGTGTTCTAACAATTATTCTCATCAACGCAAAGAGACAGCTCAGGGCCTTCATAAATCCAAGGCTGGAGGGGAAAAGTCTGCTGGTTGTAGATAGGTATTATCAAAGGAGGAACAAGACTGGGATGAGTGCACCTGCCTGGGATAACCAAGGAAACCAACTCTGACTGGAGAAACCCTGAGGAAGTCAAGTTCAGACCATGGTATCATGTTTTCTTTTGTAGGATTTAGTTCAGTTTGGAAGAGGACTGAGAGCTGGAACTTTTTCCTTAACAGACAGTGAGGGGGAAAAACATGAATACCCACTGTTGGAAATAAGCTTCGATGTCACTTACCAGAGACAAAAGGAAAAAAATCATGCCCTTTCTCTGATGGGCCCCGGAGAACATTAAGGGCTTGCTGTATCTGGAAGGAGGAGAGCTGGCAGCCCCCAAGGTTTCTGCCTTAGAGAAGAGAAAGTCAGTCTAAGTTTGAAACTAGAAGAGAAAACTTGTTGACAGGTGTATCTTACATTCATAAAAGGAGCTTGCCTGGACTTAGGTGTATATAACTTATAACTAGTACTTTTAACTTAACTATATCTATTATTGACAGAAATGTATATCTGTCATTGTCTATATTTAGAGAGATATATAGATTCAAAGTTTGGAAAGCTTATCCTGTATTTGGAAGGAATTGAATTTTGTAGGAAAACATAAGACTTCTGATCAAGAATTTGGTCCCTGTAGGTTAGATTTTAATGTTAGCTCTACATTTAGCACCTGTGTAGGTCACTGAAACTACTGAAACTTCAAATTCAGTCACCTAGAAAGTAGGATCATTTGCACATAGTACTTGATTAACTGTAATGAAAATGAATTCTCCTACTTATTGTGTCTGCTGATTTTCTGTCATAATTGTTTTCATATGTGTTTTATCACTTTCAGCTTAAATCATCTCCAGTAAGTTCTTTCCTGTGGGAATTAAACGCAGTCTAAGCTGTGGAGGAGACCCCATGGGGCAATTTTGCATTCCTCTTTTCACTAAACCAATTTTTCTCATAAAATCATTATAAGGATTAAATAAGTTAATATTTTTGAAGAACTTAGAGCAGTAGGTACATGGCTGTTCTTAATAACGTAAATATTCAACAAATGAGTATTTGTTGAAAGAAATTCTTTGTTTGTTTAATTTCCACATCTCCAGAGAGGCTTCAGATCCCATTTCCTCACAGATCACATTTTCTACTCATTACCCAAGGTACCCACTGTGTTTGCTCTGTTCCCGGGCCAATGGACAGAATTGTTTGAGGCGCTGATTAAGTCTGTCCCAGCTTGGACGGCAGGCAGGCAGCTCCTTCTAGGCACACAGATCCTTGGCCTTGACATCCACCTGCCCTCTCCCTCATTTGTAAACTTCTAGCTCCCTAGGCTTGTATCAAGTTTTAATAGCTCTGTGTGCTTTCATATTTAACCTGCTCTCATGCCCTGGCTTTATTTCCTCGTAGTTTATACAGAGTTCCTTGGAATTTCTCTTTTTTGCTTTTGAGCTGGACTTTCTAACTTAATTACATTTTAGGAATGTGCTCTCCACACTTGACACGCCGCTTTACTCTACCATGTTGACAGACTGCACCAGTGGTAAAACTACAGGAGCACGCACAATATAAACAGCTCATCAGTCAGGAAATACCCAAAACCCTTTGATGAGCAATAGTTTTTAACACCTACATTTAAATGTTTGTCTTAACCTTCATCAGTATTAAGTCATTTCATACAATATACCCGATCACGTTTGTATAATTATCTGAAACCCAAATTTATTCACTTTCGTAACATATTTCCATTGTTATTTTAAAATTTGGGGTATAACTGTGTAATCCTGGGAATGAAATTATATTTGTTTGGAGGCATTTTCTGGATTTCCAAAGTTATCTTTGTTTAGTTTTTAACATTAGACTGTTGTCTTCCTCGTTAAGACTTCATGCAGATATAAGTGAACACCTAATATGCATGTTATAAATAATGTGTGCAAGAACCAGTTCACCCAATCTATTTTTATCTTTTTGAAGTAACCAGAGATTATATTTTAAACTGGTTTAATAATTCTAATAAGCACACTATTAATTTTTAAAGTTTTAAATAAACATTAGCAAGTGGAATTTTTAATTTAATTATTTCACATACTATAGAAAATTGAATTAATTCTAACTAAAGCAAGAGTCACCCCAATCTTTCCCCAAATCTGTTGTACTACTGCAAAAGGAAGAGGTTATTACAGAAACAAATGACTCACCTGGTAAACACTATTTCTACTGGTAAAATTACTTCTATTCCTGGAAATAGTCATATGAACAGCAATACTCCAGAACTCATGACCAGACAACACTAGGTAATATGTCATCTAGTACGAGATCAACAGCGTGAATTTGACGAGTATCAAATACTAGTAGCAAAAAGCCTTGTTCAGCCTCAATAGTTCAAAAATGGTCATTTAACGGTGGTACAGTCATATGGCAAAAGACAGCACCCCATAAAAATATAATTACAGACTATTCAACAGCATGTAAATATATGGATAATATTTTAGAAAATAAAATCTAGTAGAGTATGACCTATTTTTCATAAAATGAAATTTACTTGTAAATAAACAATCTGGAAATAGGGCCAGATTCTGGTTATATACAGGATAAAGTTGATAAAATAAGGGGGGAAAGACCATTTTAGGAAAAGAACACAAAATACTGAATACAAAATTACCTGAGCTTTGTCGGGGCCTGGAAAGGGACCTGTGCAAGCTTCATTAGCTCCGTAAAAATCTACCCTTGGTAACAGGTATATATCTAGGTCAGTGATTTTCAACCTTTTTCATCTCATGGCACACATAAACTAATTACTAAAATCCTGTGCCACAGCAAAAATATATTTTTTGCCGATCTGACCAAAAAAAAGGAATAATTTTGATTCATTCACACTGGACAGCTGTTGTTTTGTAAGCTATTGTGATTTTGTTATTTGACAATCTAAGGGAAAAATGGTCAGTGTCCCTGACCAAATAGTCAGGCATTGCATGTTTTAAAAATTCTTGTGGCACACCATTTGAAAATTGCTGATCTAGGTAATAAGAATAGCAATGCTCTCTTTTATGTCTTCTCTGTCTACCATTATTTTTTTAACTTTTTACAATAAAGCAAATAATTACTCATTTTATAGAAGAAGATACACCTTTAAAAAGCTTTGATAAAGTCATCTTCAGAGGAAGATTTGCACAGCCTGAGCAAAAAGAATATAGATTTCAAATGTCAGATGGGGTCCACGTAAGCCAAATACTTGTATATACTTACAGCAGCATCTGGAGGGATTTGTCGACTCAGTATTTTTATAAGACAAAAAAAAAAAACAAAACAGTTCAGAATGACTGACTCTATAGTCCATGGTGAGAACTACATGGATTTTACTTTCCGGTAACTAGTAAATATGAAAATAATAGATACAATGTGTTTCTGATATAAAATGGTCAGTTATCCTTTATTTTGGTTTTTCGTCACTCTACATAAAATCACAAAGTCCTATTAGTTCTATCTCTATTTTTAAAAAGACTAAATTGTTCCTCCCTCTCCCACCACTCTAGTTCAGGCAGGGACCACTGTGTTAACCTGTCAACGAGTCTCTGCTTCATTTGGTCCCACACTCCACCTCCATCCAGTCTCCGCCCAGCAGTCAGAGTCATCCATCAGAAAAATAAACCAGGGCATCTTGTTCCTGTTTCAAAAATCTTTCAGTGGTTCCCCAGTGTCCTTGGAATTAAATGCAAGCATGATCTATGTGGCCTCCAGGGCTCTGCGTGTGTGGTCTCCTGCCTTCCTCACCGACCTCACAGTTCTCCCCTTGCTCACACATTCCAACCACACTCATTTCCTTCCTGCTCCTTCAGCAACAAGTTTCTTGCTCCAACTGCCTTTTGCACTTACTACCTCCATCTGGGAGGTTTAACACCAGTTTTTCAATTGCCTGACCACTCCTTAGTTTGCAGGTTTCTGCTTATTTAACACTGATTCTTAAAGGTCTTCCCCAAACATACTGCTAAAGCTGCAACTTCACCCCTCCCCAAACCTCCAAGCTTTCTAACACTGCTCCCAAAATATTAATAGTTCTCTCTCAGGGGCAGAATTACAGCTTCTTTCTTTTCTACACTATACACCTCTTATTTACTGTATTTTCTAAGGTGAACAAGTATTTCTTTTATAAGAGGAATAGGTAATTTTTTAAAAAATCTCTGGACTAGTAAAGAGAATTGATTTCCTCACTCCCATATAAATTAACCTGAGTTGACTGAAAATAATCCATTCAAGGGTCCAAAATTTATGACCTTCCATGCTGCTAGCAGGTGCCAGTTCACCCAAGGCCCTGTTCAAATGTCACTCCACCACGGAGCCTTCCCTAGACCACTCTGGAAAAGATACATGCTCTCCCTTTATATTCCCATGGCATCACATAAGTACTTCTATAGATCTTATCACACTGTATTATAATTATTAGTTTATATCCATTTCCTCCAGCAGTCAAAACTATATGTTATCATTGTATATTGTCTCCTTTTCTGAATCCCAAAGCCCTCATATAGCTTTAGTAAATGCGATCTATCATCTGAGAGGCAGCTATCACGACCTCAGACCATGTGAAACATTTCTAGTTACTTACATAGGCCATGATTGACTGGTTTCCAGATTCTTCAAAATCCTGGTTCTTCTCCATTTAACATGCCCCAGTGTTTCTATATCTTTTAGAGTGTAAATAGTTAAGCCTAAGGAGAGGAGAATTACCACCTCCTTCACCCTGGAGCCTGTTACTATCAATATATTCATAATCTAAGATCAAGATTGCTTTATAATTTTGATAGCCACATCATTTTTCCATACAAACCAACTGTCAATTGACTCTTAAGTATTCATTAATCTGCATGCTTTCCATCCTATAATTGTACAGCTGGTTTTAAGCCCTTTGTGTATAAAGCACATTTTTCTCTAATTTCATCCTGTTAGATTTGGTCCATTTTTCTTGCCTCCAAAGCTTTCTTGAATACCAAGGCGCTGGCTCCTCTCCAAGCTTCATGTCATCCACAAATGTAATACACATGCTTTCTACACACTCCTCCCCTCCCCCAACTATTATTTTAGTAAAATGGGGCCAACAAGAATCAGCATAAAACATCCATTGCTAGTTTCAGCTAAGGTTGATTGTGTGCCAGTATCCAAAATATGATGCCATTATGTGTTAAGTGACACAAGGGAGCATCAAAGCAACCAGGAGGAAGAGGAAAAGAACACGCTAAGTTGGGGAAGTGAAAAAAGGAACACAAGCAGGATGGGAAGGGAAAGAGGTTAGGAAACACAGAAGGGATAATATTTGAATTAGTATTGAAGTATAGAAAGTATTACAATAGGCAGAGCTATACAAATAAGATAGTTCAGGCATGAGAAGTACATTCACAAAGTTCTGTGGAAACAAATCACATAATATATTCATTCATTTAAAATTCACCTACTGTGCTCTGTGCCAAGTTCTATATTAGATAAGAGGATACAATGATGATTGAAAGCAGACACAGCGCCTGACCCTGGAACTTACAGTCTAGTGAATAAGACAGGCAAGCCAACACTCAAATTAAAAATTGCTTTTTTAATACAGGAATTTCTTTTGGATACAAGCAAATTTTTCAGATCTATAGACACCTTGAATAATTTGTAGTGGGATCAGGGAATAAGTCTGGAAGATATAATGAATAAAAAATGGTTTGTTGTGAATATTTGGCTAACATGCAATGGAGAGCTATTATACATTCTTGAATAAAGAGGCAGTCTAATCATAGATATGCCTTAAGACAAATAATTTGGCAGCAACTTGCATAACAGGCTGGGAAAAGAAGCTGTTGGTGGTTGGGAAGTTTGGTTGTTAAACTAGAGAAAATGTTGAATGAGAGAGAATGAGGATCTACATAATGATGGTCATATAACTTGGACTGGAATGTAAGAATTACTATAGAATTAAAATCAATAATGTACATGCAGTAGTTTGGGTGGGGGGAGAGGAGAAAGTAGTCACAAATGAGAGCAAGGTATAAGGCCAACTGACTAAGAAAATGGAGGTAGTTCCTTTAACAACGCTAAAGATGCCAGAGGATGGACCTGGTTTGTAAGGAAAGATGCACAGAGGATATCTAGGAGGCCATGGTCCGGAGGACGCTGGAGAGGAGAGAAGTGAAGGCTGAAGGCTGCAGAGGGATGGGAATTGAAGCTTTGAGAGTGGATCCTGTTCATGAGTGAGAAATCACAGAGAATAAAACAGATAACTTCCCAACCTAGGACTTGGACAAAGCTCTCTAGAAAGAAACCAGAAGGTTAAAGGTGGCAGCAAAGGAGATGACTGAAGGAAAATCTCTAGAGAGGCACAAAATCTACAAAAAAGGAAGAAAAGCATGCTCAACACTGGGTTCTTGAGTTCACTACTCTTCTCTCTTTATAGTATTTGTGAGTATCTGTCATTATAAAGTAGCCTCATATGACATCTGGTCTTCATTATCTTGGCAACAGAAATGACCACCAGCCTGTAGTCATTCAACAGTGGGTCCATGTGCAAGCATCCCAGTCAGTGCACCAGGCACTATGGGTGTGATCTGGAGCATGCTAGAAACTATTTGTACCACATTGTATTAGATATTGCTTCTACAAGCTCATAGGCAGTGTAGCATTACTTTTCTTTTGTTTCATATTTTCACTGAGACCCAGTTTCAGCCTTAAATACAGGCTACGATTCATTCAAAGGAACATTTAATTTCATAATGCTGGGGCACTGTAGGTATGTTTTGCATCTTAGTATTTTGTGAGATGTAAGTGAAAGATAGCAGAGCCCAAACCATCATATGTTTGTTCCACTAGATCAAGAAGAGATAAAAAGAACTGTAATGTT
>PVJD01019059.1:0-12728 GCA_004026545.1 Mormoops blainvillei | reverse complement strand
CTTTTCTCATGTATCTTTAGAAAAAGACTGAACTAGAAACAACAAATTCAGTGTAAGGAGAAAAGACTTTAGAAGTAGACCAGAAAAGTCAAGATATGCCAAAACTATGCTTTACACCTACATTACAAATGACATTCTTACTAGTTTGATTTAAAAAAATTTGAAGAAAAACAGATGTACTATTGCTTTGTTCTGTAATAATAACCAAAATTTTTTCCCTGCTACAATGAGCTATGACTGAGAGTCACACTAATCAACTTGGGCTTTGTCAAAGAGCAAGTGGAAATCAAAACATTGGGTGTCTGAATTTATTCTATAAAGAGTTGTGGGTTGTTTTTATTTTTAGAAATAAATATTTCAAAGGGTAGGTTTTATGTAAGGAAAAAATTACTGTCATTGTTCAGTCTCAGAGTTAAATTTATGTCCATCACCCAAAGACAAAAAGCTAAAGTAATATTAGTTACTCTCAGAATAAAAACTACTTTCAATTCCAAAATAATAACAACATTGCAATATTGTGTGGTATTTTCTTTTCATTACCAACCTCGCCCTCTGACAATGAGTGGAGAATAAGCTTTAGAAGTATGGGACAGGGATTTTATACAGGAGTTGCTACAAAAGGACTGCTGTCATTTTTGACTCTGGGGCAGAAAATATGTGAACAAAGAAAACAACCCAATACATAAACACAAAATTTATCCCTCAGGCAAAAATTTGTCCAGTCTTTCTTTATATATCTTGGTAAAAGTATTGCAACAGCATCCAGCATGTACTAACTTGGGGGGTGAGATTTGTGCTGACATCTCTAAGTGTCATATGCATTTGTGATCCCAATTAGAAGAATGTATGAGAGCTGACATATGTACCAGAGGATAAGGATCACCACCAGATAAGCCAACATTTTGTTATACTGTGTTGAAAACTAAAGAATTTCTACACTTCTTTAATTAAATGCTATTTTAATAGTACTTTATTCACATGTGTTTATTAGGTATGTAGAAATGACCAACAGAGAAGAATTTCTTGAAGGTGACGGATTTGTTTATTTAATAACATTATTTAGTTTTCTTAGCTTTATTTTTTATTGTTTATACTGTTACAGGTATTTCCATTTTCACCCTTTGCCCTCCTCCACCCAGCTTTCACCCCCCACCTTCCCTCAGGCCAACACCACACTGTTGTCTGTGTCTGTGAGTTATGGATACAGGTTCTTTGGCTAATCCCTTCACCTTCTTTCAACCACTCTCCCTCTTCCAGCTCCCCTCTGACAGCTGTCTGCCTGTTCCATGTATCCGTGTCTCTGTTTCTACTTTGTTCATCAGTTTATGTTGTTCATCAGATTCCACGTGTAAGTGAGATCACATATTATTTGTCTTTCTTTGACTGGCTCACTTCATTCAGCATAATAATCCCAGGTCCATCCACATTGTTGCAAAAGGTACGAGTTCCTTCCTTTTTAGTGCTGTATAGTGCCCCATGGTGAAAATGTACCACCTCTTTGTTATCCACTCATCTACTGATGGGCACTTAGGCTGTTTCCAGATCTTGGCTACTTTAAATAATGCAACTAGGAACATAGGGGTGCATATATTCTTGTGAATTGGTATTTTGGGTTTCTTAGGCTATATTCCCACAAGTGGGATCACTGTGCCAAAAGGCAGTTCCAATTTTAATTTTATGAGGAGACTCAGTACTGTTTTCTACAGTGGCTGTTCTAGTCTATATTCCCACCAACAGTGCACCTAGGGTTCCCTTTTCTCCATATCCTTGCCAGCACCTGTTGTCGATTTATTGATAGTAGCCATTATGGTACATGTGAGGTGATACCTCATTGAGTTTTAATTTGAATTTTCCTGATGATTAGTGACATGCAGTTGTTCATATGTCTATATAGAAAAGTAGAAAAGGTAGTATAGAGAATTGCTATATATCCCAAGCCTAGTTTCTCCTGTTCTTAGTATCTTATATTAGAAGGGTACATTTGTCAGAAATATTGAACTAATATTCATACATTATTATGATTAACTAAAGTCCATAGTTTATTCCAGTGGTGTTAGTTTATAACTGATGTCTTTTTTTTTTTTGTATACAAGATTGCGTTTAGGATAAAACATTATACTTAGTTGGCATGTTTCTGTAGGCTCTTCCTGTCTATGAAAGTTTTTTAGAGTTTGGTTTTGATCACCTTGACAGTTGTGAGGAGTAGTATTTTGTAACGATGTCTTGCTGTTGGAATATGTCAATTTTTTTTTCTCAGATTAGACAGTCGTTTTGGATTTTAGCAGGGAAGATTGCACAGGTATAGTGTCCTTCCAACACACCCTAATGAGGGCATGTTATATCAACAGGTTTGTCACTATCGATGTTGACTTTAATGGCATGGCTGGGGTACTATTTGTTAGGTTTTCCCACTATAAAGTTACTTTATTTTTCTTTTTCTGTATTATACTCATTGGGGTCACTATGCACAGCAGACACTGAAGTACTGGAGGTTTATGCACCACTTCAATCGAGACAAGGAAGATATCTAGGTTCTCCGGAATTATTCTATGCAGAAAATATGTCTCCTCTCCTATTAATTTTTTATTCAATCATTTTTACAACAGCATGGACTCATAGATGTTTATTTTGTATTGATGACATTTTTACTGTCTTTTTATGTTTACCTTTTGCAGAATGTTGGAATCAGGACATGATAGGGATGTAAAGTACAGTAAAGGAAAGGGAGTAGCCAAAGAACTTATATGCATGACCCATGGACATGAATAATGGTGTGGGGATTGCCTGAGGGAGTGGACGGTGATGGGTGGAGGGTCACAAAGGGTGAAAAATTAGGACAACACTAATAGCATAATAAAAATATATTTAAAAAAGAAATCATAGCCCTGGCTGGTGTAGCTCAGTGAATTGAGTGCCGGTCTGTGAACGAAAGGGTCACCAGTTCAATTCCCCAGTCAGGGCACATGCCTGGGTTGCAGGCCAGGGCCCCAGTTGGGGGCACATGAGAGGTAACCACACATTGATGCTTCTCTCCTGTCTCCCTTCCCCTCTCTCTAAAAATAAATAAATAAAATTTAAAAAAAAGAAATCATAGTTTTGCATTTTAAATTTGGTCTATGAGCCAATTTTTTGTTTATTTTGGGGAAATATGTAAAGTCTGTATCTAGATTTTTTTGCATATGAAAACATTTCCATTTTCCTAGCACCATTGTTAAAAGTCTGTTCTCATTGAATTGTCTTTATCAAAGATCAATGTGAGTCTGTTTCTCAGTTATCTATTCTGTTCCATTGATATGTATGTATATTCTTTCACCAATACAATGCTATTTCAATTACTGTGGCTTTATAATAAGTGTTATTCTCCAGGCAAAAGACTCTAGGCTGTGATTCTTTGTCTTACTATCTCTGTCCAGATTTGGAGGGGAGTGGCTTCTATTTGACTTCATTTATCTCATAGATCCAAGAAAATTAAGTAAATTGACTTTGACTTACCAGTTCGTTTGGCTCAATTTTTTGTCATAAATTTGGGAGTGACAACTTTCAACAGCTCTATATGTTAAAGTTTAACTTAAACTGAGGATGAAAGATAGATAGATGACAGTTAATGTCAACATCAAATTTATAGAGATTCCCATAGTTTTTACTGAATTAGCTTATAGTTAAATTTAATAAAGTTAACATGATAACAATGGGAAAAATCTTGCTAAATGAGTCCTTCCAAATAAAAAGTAAATGCTTGAAGGAGCAAGCTTTTTTTCTCAATATTAGATATTCTAAGTAAATAAGAATAACGAGATAATATATCATTTCATAACTAAGTCTGTGTTAAATTTTCAAAAGGTACATAAATGACCTAATTTTAGACTTGTATTGATATTTTAAAGGATCTGCTATACTGATTAATGCACTAATTAAGAAACAGAATATTGCTTAATTTCACATATAAAAAATAAAGTCCTGGCTTGGTAGCTCAGTTGGTTGGAGTGTTGTCCGATGCACCAAAATTTGCAGGTTCGATACCCTGTCAGGGTTCATATAGGAGCCAACAGATCAATGTTTCTCTCTCTCTCCTTTCCTCTCTTTAAAATCAATAAACATTTTCTTGGGTGAGAATTAAAAAATAACATAAAAAGAAGAAGTTAGGTTAAAGAATAGGTGCCATTTTACGTTAGCAATTTGGAAAACAAGACTATTGTTTCCTTGTGCCTTGTTTGGTATATTCACTATAGAAATAATTTCAAGAGTGTCGATAGTGAAGCTAGTCTTATGTTCCTAATGAAAATATATTTTCAGAGGTTTTTTATTAATATTAGTTATTGTTAATATTTTAGAGACTGTAGCAATTGACATATCAACATAGACATTTGCAGGTTAGTGTGTAAATACATCCTTTATTGAATATATTTCATATAAATATAGGTTTCCATAAACTTCCACAGTTAGAAAATATTTTTAACTTTAGCTAATCTGTTGAGTGAAATTTCTTATTTTTTCCAGCAGTACCATAAATAGCACACTGCTTGCTTTTTACTTTTCTCCAAGACTTTGTCTTCTAGGATTCTAAGTTAGTTTATCCTCTTCGTAAATTCACATAAAACTTCCTTTGGTCTTAGGAATATTCCTGAACCTCCTAAAAAGAATATTACCCTCTGCTTTAAATTTATTTAACCCTTTTAGTCTAACTGCTCTGTCTGTTTATTTACAGGATATTTTAAAAATTAACTTTCTTTTTCCTTTCTATCTTAAAGACACAAAGGCATAGTTTTTTAATAATGCAACTAAAATGCAGTTTTGCTGTTAATCATTGATGTTGCAAATAAATCAGTGTATGGCTGTTTCCCTTAACAGACATCTAATTAAATATTTCTAGTATATTTATGAATAATTAAAACATGGTTTTATAAAATTGGTGACCAAGTATGCATTTTTAAATCACTACTATCTCATTTATACATTTATTTTAACCTTTTGATTAAAGATAATGTCTAAATAAAATAAAAACATGTATAACCCTAAGACTATTTTTTACAACTAAATTTTGATAGCTTCCAGTTTATTCTTCACAAGCCAACTAGACACCTTTCTCAAACCACAGGAATTCTTAGTATTCCATGAGCCATTCTCTATGAGTTACCTTTGGATCACCATGGGAGGTGAGAGGTCCTGAAACAGAATGAATGAATGAATAAACAAACATACTCTTAGGAACCTTGACATTTGTGTCGTGGCGTGAGAGAACTTTGAAAAAATTTTGTCTCTCTACATGAATAGTCTGATTGATTTTATGGGCACTTGTTTGCAATTTTCTTATACAGTACCTCAAATACTTACAGTATGTACTTTGAGGCTTTCTGCTGATAAATTACAACATGCCTTTCTTATAGCAAACCATACCTGTCTTCAGAATCTCATAAGAGCTTCTAGTTTATGGAATGAATTAGTATTGCTATTTTTCAGGGTCAAAATAAAATGATTGTGATCAATAGATATTTCCCCCTTTTATTATTTCTCTAATAATAGTGTAGACTGTGTTGACACTTGAACCAAAAGTCTTATCTGGCCTGTGAATGCGTCATTTATTTTTGGTTCAAAGCCAATCTCAGTGAAGTGTCCAATATGCGTGAAAATACAATTCTCAAAAAATGACTTGAAAATAGATGGCTGAGAATTTATAGTTCTTCTATAACTCTTGTTTGAGGGCCTATTCTAATACCACTTATATGTAATCAGATGGACTTTATGCAAACTCATCTTGTAAATGGACCATGTGAATGTTCCCCTATTATTGCTGCCATAGCTCACAGACTATCTAAGAGATTTAGTCATTCTGCACTGAAACAAATTACTGTTCTAACAATAGAAATTACAATGGCCTTTACGTGAGTCCTGCCTCTATAATGTGGAAACTGATATAAAACCAGCTTAAGAAAGGCAAAGTTCAACCATTAAAATGTCTTCTCAATTAAATTTTCCACTGAGATAACTTCTGTATATAAAGAAATAAAAGAAAAAGTACTTTGGGTTTACCTTATATCATAAGGTATGTTATGCTAACTACTATACTTAAGTATTTGTGAAATATAAATATTAAATATGTAAATTAACTGCCACAAACAGGTCATATTTTTGTTAACTCAGTTCTAGACATGATTAATTTTGTTGTGGTTTGTTTAAGTAATGATATCGAAAGATCTCCAACTGAATTTTGATCACTTTTGATTAAGACAGGAATATAAATTGAAGATTTTTAAAAAAATCTATAAATTAATAAATTTTTTACTCTTTTCTGAAGTGCAGTTATTTAAAATTGTGAGGTAATAAGTATTGAATAAAGCCTACAAAGTACTTTGTTAAATTAGTGGGAAACAAATACCCCATTAGCATATAAATTAGACAGAAAATGTAAAACAATAAAATAAATGCATATGCAGATATATGTATATGAAATATAATTTGGAAAAGATATGATAATACATCTTTATTATGACATGCTAAAATTATGCATTAGAAAATCTAAAGAATCACTATATAACAATTATAGATACTAGAGAGTTCCTTAGTTCACTGTTGGTGGGATTGCAGACTGGTACACCCACCATAGAAAACAGTATGGAGTCTCCTCAAAAAATTAAAAATGGAACTGCCTTTTGGCACAGTGATCCCACTTGTGGGAATATAGCCTAAGAAACCCAAAATACCAATTCACAAGAATATATGCACCCCTATGTTCCTAGCAACATTATTTAAAGTAGCCAAGATCTGGAAACAGCCTAAGTGCCCATCGGTAGATGAGTGGATAACAAAGTGGTGGCACATTTTCACCATGGGACACTATACAGCACTAAAAAAGAAGGAACTCTTACCTTTTGCAACAATGTGGATGGACCTGGGATTATTATGCTGAGTGAAATGAGCCAGTCAAAGAAAGACAAATAGTACATGCTCTCATTTACACGTGGAATCTGATGAACATAAACTGATGAACAAAATAGAAACAGAGTCACGGGTATATGGAACAGACGGACAGCTGTCAGAGGGGAGCTGGAAGAGGGAGAGTGGTTGAAAGAATGTGAAGGGATTAACCAAAGAACCCGTGTGCATAACTCACAGACACAGACAACAGTGTTGTGATTGCCAGGGGGAAGGTATAGTAGATTCGGGAGAAAGGAGGCAAAGGTGGGGAAAACAGGATCCTCTGCAAGAGTGTCAACAATAAAAAAATTTTAAAAGACAAAACGTTTAAATATATTTCTCAGTATTACTCATATTTCTTGATCAATGTCCAAATTTCTCATTGTATGTACAGGGTAGGCCAAAAGTAGGTTTACAGCTTTGAATATGCAAAACATGAAGTTTATTTTTGTATTATTATTTACTAAATATTGTATTATTTTCCATATGAACATTGTACACCTACTTTTGCTCCTCCCTGCATGTGATTTAAATAAGATCAGTTTAAATTTAATCAGCATTATGAGAAATTTTCTTGCATGGTGTTTAACAACCTTTTTAATTAAATACTGCTCTTGAAGAAAATAATGTTACCAATTTAGTTGTCTAAACCAGCACTGTAATGTGGACAACTGTGAGATGATTTAAATGTTTGTTTTTTTATCTCTTTGCCAACGGATTACTTCAGGGATTTTATTTAGTTTTTTTTTTATTTTTCCTTTTGGAAAATGGAATGCCTTCACACTTGAAATTGATTAAGGACAATAGAGAAGGCCACTCTCTTTATATTGGATATGCTATCTAAAGTTTATGATTGTCTCTGGAACCTTGAAATTTTCTAAATGAGAAATTTAAGTAATTCATTTAACTTTCCTTGTTGGTCTAATTGTTCTAGTTTGTAAACAGTGAAGAGTTCATTTCAGGAGCACAGTTGAGTTTTGGTAAATTAGGGTCAAACAGTCTTGATTTTTTAAAAGAAGAACTTGTACTCTTGAGCAAAAAAGACATTTTTGCTTTCCTAATTCTCTAGAGAATTAAGAGCAAAGTAACTAATATTCAAAGTGTAAGATCAATGCCTAATAGAAAAACAATAAAAACATTAATTATGAAAACAACAATAACCCTAAATATTATGTACTAAGCACTTATGTGCTCCAAAATTCTGAGTGATTTTTGTTTCTTTGTTTTTTTGTTGTGTTTTTTATATTATGGTCTAAATTTACTTCAACACTGAAGTTGTTATTTGATGGAATAAAGATTAAAAGTTCTTGCCCTCAAACAGCATGACATATTTCATCTTGAAAATCTCAAAGAATTCAGGACTTACGCAGCAATAACTATTAGTAAACAATATAATTTTTATGCTATTTTCTTATTCTTATTTTTATTTGATGTGTGTGTGTATTTGTGTATGTGTAGGTACATACAAAGATATACAGGAAGAAAGAAAGGCTGAGCAAGTACCATTCTGTTTTAAGTATGACTTATAGTTTTCATCTTTGTCGGTAACAATATCACACACACAAATAGACACACAGCTTCTTAGAAGATGCATTAAAATTTTTTTAAACCAAGAAAGCTAAACCCCCTTAAGATAGTTGAAAATAAATACAAAATAATTTCTCATTAACAGGAACAATAGAGAAGCAAAATAAAAAAAAATTTTTTGTGAAGCAACTTTTTGTTTATACAAAAAAACACACACACAGGTTTTGGGAAACATTATAACCAGTAAGAGCTGGGCAAGTCAGCCTCCTGGGTGTGAGTCTGATGTCTGAAAATGGAACTCCTGGGTCCTGGACTCCGCAGGGGTTTCACAACCTCCTTCCCGAATCCCAAAGCTCCCACAAAAGCACTTTTGTCTGTGGATAGCTGCCAAACTATTTTTGCTGTTGGAGGATATAACCGGAAGGACTGCTATTTTGTTATCTTGCTGATGTAACTCTTGGACAGCCTAACCAGGAAACGATACTGGTGATACTAGCAAATGTGTTACCTCATCCAAGGAAAAGTAAATAGAATAAATTTAAAATACATTCATTATATTGGGTTTGAGTTGACCAAAAGCCTTGTTCAGTTTTTTCTGGAAGACGATTCTAGCAGCGCTTAGTTTTCTTTAACTTCATTTGAAACAATTTTGTTAGGTTGTATTGGGACAGCTGTCATATCAGTGTGTGTTAAAAAACAAACAAACAAAAACAAAAACTTGCCAAGTTGGTGAATTTTTGAGTAGCCATTTTCACATTGAAGATAGAAGAAAATATGCAACATTTTTGGCATATTATGTTTCATTATTTCAACAAAAGTAAAAATGTAACTGATACCAAAAAAGTTTTGTGCAGTATGGAGAAAGTGCTGTGACTGAGCAAACATGTCAAAAGTGGTTTGTGAAGTTTCCTGGAAGTTTCAACTGGTCTACTCCACAGTCAGGTAGACCAGCTGAAGTAGCTGATAGCGATCAAATCGAGACATTAATTGAAAACAATCAATGTTGTACCATGCAAAAGATAGCCAACATACTCAAAATATCTAAATCATAAAGTTATTGGTGAAAATGAAAAATGAGTCTTTTATTTTAAGGAAGAAAAAAAACCAAACTTTTTGGTCAACCCAATAGAAAGTTAGGACTACCAACAATCAAATGTACAATGAATCATTATTAGTTGAAACAAGTAATACTTGCTCAATAATATCCTTAGTATGTCTTTGTATGCATCTACACATATACAAAAATAATACTAACATGAGGAAATTACAGAATACTAATATTGTTACCTATTATACATCACTCTGTAGGTCTTCACTCTCTTAGAATCATAGGAAAAGGATTGCCATTTATATATTTATTTATTTTTAATCCAATCATTTAATTATAATTTCTTTGTTATTTCAAAAATAACCAGACGGGAAGGGAGAGAGGGATAATGGTGGAAAACAGGGGAAGGGCCTTCAAGGAACATGTACAAAGGACACATGGACAAAGCCAAAGGGAGTTGGTTCTAGGGTGGGAGGCAGGGATGGGTGGGGTGGGGAGAGCGGGGGGTGGAAACAGAAACAACTGTACTTGAACAACAATAAAAAATAATAATTATTATTGGTTTATTTAGATTTCTCTGGAAAAAGAACTTAAGTACAAAATAATAAATATGTTTTTTGTACTTTTATTGACATATAGGGTCAATTACAATTCCTGGAATTATAATGAATAAAATGGTCATCATTTTTACAGTTATTATTTTATTATAAAATTTCAAATTATTTGTATGAATGATTCTAATGCAATTTTCTCAAGTTATATATATATTGTGTGTGTATATATATATACACACACACACACGTATATATATATATGTATATATATATATATATATATACATATATATATATGGTGGTTAAGGGGATTTTGATCTTATTTCTAAGATTATTTAAAATATTTTTTCTTTAACATTTCTGTCTTTGTCATGCATATAGAATTTAGGAACATAAAGATGTTACATTTCCAATTCTGGTTTTTATTATACAGTAGTCATCTACTATATTAAGTTGGTGCCCCAGTTACCCATAAAATATGAACTACTAATGACAGAGTCATGGGAAGTAAATCAAACACGTGGCTGTCTGTCACATTGTATGCAGTCAGTCAAAAGCACAATCTTGAAGTACCTGACAATGGTAAAAAGATAAATAGTGGAATCATGTGCACAGTCTCTTCATTAAACACACACATTCTTGGAGATATGAAATGAGAATCAGGCTGAAGGAATCATGCCGTTAAAAGAGGATTATATTCATAGGTATAACGAGATGCAATACTTAAAGATGTCTCCTTAATTGTGAGGCTTGTTACTTTAACCTCAAGATGTTAATAATGCCTACTTAAAAATGATTATAAAATAGAGCTAAATTTTGAAATTGTATATGGAGAAAAGAAAAAATGAAAGTTTGTATATTGTTTCTTTAAAATATATTTCTAGGTGCTTTTGTGTGATTTTCCCATACAGTCATTAAAACCACTGCTTTACTATTGCACTGCTACCTAAAAATAATTACTCAATATTGTTTTTGACTCATTTCACTATATTCTGTGTAACTAATTGATTATTTTTTAATGTTTGAATAAACTTTGCATTCCCTCTGAGGAGTATTATTCATTCTCTTAATTACCAAATGTATTTTGAACTTAAAATGCTATTAAATGTCTAGTTAAGAGACTGTTGAAATTGCATAATCTACTCTTTCAAATGATAAACATGAAAAATTTTTTGTTCCTTTTTCTTCCATGTGTTACATGGTAGAGAATGCATTTAGAATCTAATGCATGTCTTATCAGCTGAGGATGTTTTTGTAATTTCTCATCTCAGCCTTTTAAATAAATTATTTTTGGGATGCCATTGGTTCTGACTCATTTCCCCTTTATGTGGAGTTACAAGTAGCAATAAAACTTCAATATAATATTTTCTTTAAAAAATTATATATATATTATATATATATTTTTTTTCAAGGTGTTCCCTTCTTTGTTCCTAGATTACAAAGACTGGTTAATTAATAAAATTTCTTTCAACATAATCTTTCAGAATATTTGAAGATATTTTCTTTGACTAACAGCTTGTGAATTATTTTAATAATTGTCTAATATTAAACCTTTTAGGAGGTCTAAGGTTGCATCTCCCATCCAAGAGTAGAAAAGGAAACAAGAACTCCACTTTTGCACTGACTTGAGCCAAAATAACAGTTAGCTCACATTGTCCCTGATGTTTACTTAGTGGTAAGGGGATGAGCCCAGGAGGCCAAGCTTGTGTCAAACGTTTATTCATTAGCTGAAAGTGAAGTCAGCTCTATTTGAAATACACTGGACTCACATGCTGGATTATCTGTTGTGATCCGAGATCATTTTCCTCACTTCTAAGGTTATCCCTTATTTCTAGAGAAAAAGCCAAAAATTACATTTTCCAGATTTCTTTGCTTTTATGTTCTCATGAGTTTGCACTAGAGTTCTGTAATGAAATTAAATCAAATGGAACTTAATCAGAAAAGAGGGGAAACCTATTCTCTGGGGACAGATGCGGAAAGTTTCACAGGCAGATGTTTGAAAACTCCAGCCTTGTATTGGTCACGAATATGCAGCTGGATCAACAAAACAGTTAGAAGATATTGATAATATTCTTTTTAAACTGTTCAATTTTCTTAATTTACTTAATTAAAAAAACAACTAGCTCAAATGCATTAAAATCAACACCCTTTTTCAGAAAATTCAGACATTGATAAACTTAACAAAAGTTCAAATATATAAATGGGTACTAAGTCTTTTCTTGAAAGAAAATTCACATCATAAAAACATTTTAAAGACTTTATCTCATATATGTCATAATCTCTTTTAAAAATATTATATTTGAAGAAATATATTAATTATAATTTTATACTACTATTAATTCAAATTTTATTTTTCAGCTTTTATAAGTATAGCCATAGCTTGAGTATTTTTGGAAAGGGATATTTTGTCAATTTTAAAAAATCAGTGTTAGATTCATTGCCACTTCTTGGGATAACAGCCTCTACAGACTTAGTGGTTTATAGAGCAATCTGAATTCATTCTTGTAAAGTTTCACAACCGTTAAATAAAATAATCATATTGGCCATTAACATAACCTAATGGAACAATTACAAAAAAAATAATGATGCTATACTAAGAGACAGGTCACTATTCAAAAGACCTAAAACAAAGGTTCTTGTTAACTTATGCACAATGCTAAATTAGATTTTGCAATATTTTTTGTGAG